>JAGFMF010011401.1:1672583-1683007 GCA_019455555.1 Galemys pyrenaicus
CCCCTCCCTGGCCGGCAGCAGGGATCGAACTCGTGCTGCAGTGGTTGCGGTTTGCTTCATAGTGCGTTGCTTAACCCACTGCGCCACCAGGGAGGTCCCAGGATTTCTAGTTTTATGGGGGATTTACACAGTTGCACAGCTAGATAGTGTATAAGTGTGGTGACATATGGGGTACAATGGATATGTTCCTCTGAAGGAGGAGGGCAGGGAGGGAGAATTCCCACTGGAAGGAGAGTTTCAGTGGATGGGCCAGTAGGGGTTCTGGAGAAAGGAGGGTGTGGGGAATAGTGCTGTGACTGAGTTGTATACCATGTGACCGCTCAGAAATGAAAGAAGAATTACAAAGCACCTGTGAACTCGTATGTACACCTTGGGTCAGAGCCAGGTGGGACTGGCATGGGGCATTTCTTTTTTCATTTGTGATGAAGGAATCTAGGCTTTATCTCAGAGCAGTGGTGATCTATAGATTAATTTTAAATATTGCAAGGATCTGACAAAATAATTGAAGATTTCTCTTATTTGTGAGTGGAGAATGGAGTGTGTTGGTGGAGGAGCTACAGGGCCAGAGCAGTGACAGAACAGGGGCTGGAACTGGGCAGGGGACTGGCATTGAGCAGCAGTGACCAGGAAGGACAAAGGAATACAAATAACCCTATAGAGGCAGGCACAGTGGCCAAAACTGAGGGCCAGATTAGGCTGAGCAGAGATAGTACTTCTCTGTTATAATCTTGAGGTTCCACATACTCTTCAGCAACAGGAAATAGGGTGAATCTGTTTGCTGGAGAACCCGGTGTTAGGAGGTGACAACAATAGATGCAGCTGTCCTCTGGAAACAGCATTTGTACACTCAGGGGAGAAGTGAGGCCACAGGAAGTCTTTTCAGTCACCCCAGCACCTGGTTAATGAGCACCACCTCCCAAACCAGCCTTGAATAGGAAGAACAATAATCAAATGATCTCCCCAGGGGCTGGGTGGGTTATTATGATTAGCTCATGACTGAGCTAAATTAAAAACCTGAAGGCTTCTTGGGAACCTGGCTGCCCTATGGTTACTGTAGCCGGGTAACATTGTGATTTCTGTCCTTCATTTTTTCTTTCATTTTTAAGATTTTAAAAATTAAAAAGTTTTTGTATTAAAGTAACACTGCTTTATAACATTGTAAGGCAGCTGGGAACCTATGAGATTTCTACCATTCTTCCCTTTCCCACTCTTGTTCCAGTGCCCTTTAGGAAGCAAGTGAGGAGGAGAAGAGAGAGGAAAGAGAGAACAAGGGAAGGAAGGAAAGTGGAAAAAACCCTTGAATGTGAGATTAGGCCAAATCTAAGTACCGTATTATATATATATTTACATATATATATAAATTTATATATATATACATTTTTTTTTAATGACCGCTTGATTAAATCTACACACGCTTACTGACTCTCTTCTAAAGGAGGGCTGTATTTTAGTTGTGACTATTTGTGGGGCTGTTGTTTTTCATTTTGGTTCTGAAGACTAGCAATAGGTGGAAGGGATCCAAAGAGTTTACTTTGTTAACATGGACAAACTTGGCTTCACAGTCAAGGGCTCAACTGTCCTTCCAAAGCAGTTTGTATACACACCTGGTTTGATCTGACCTGACAGGTGAATGACCATCTCTGCTATTGGTTAAACTGATGGCAGAACTGGGTTTAAGGCAGCTGGTGGGGTCAGTGTTCTTGATACTCAGATAATATGAATGTAGGAAGGATTACCACCCCCTTGATGCTGGTCGGTGCTGGGCACGTGCCTATTGCAAAGGATGACCTCTACCCCCACTTTATACTGTCCCTTCCACACATGTTCTATGCGGCTGAAGTAGCATGTAAAGTAGTTGGTACAACATTCTGCTTATTGCCTGGCTTCATGAAAATAAAAAAGAGAATGTTTCATTTAAAGTTGGAAGCAAATCAACTATTAAACCAAATAAAGGAACAAGTGATAAAAAGTGAACGAAACTACACTGATTTAGAGATTTAGTATTAGAACAGAAATAGTTTACAGGTTCATAAATCAGTAATGTGAATTACAGAAAATATCTCAGTGTGAGCCATCATATTGTAGCCATTTGATATCTGCAAAATGCAGGGGGTGATTTTCTGAGTTGTTCTTCCAGCCCCATTCAAGTTGTTTGGATTCTCACTACCACAAACTCACAGGGAGCTCAAAGAATGCTTCCTTTGCTTCTCAAAGGGCAGATCCTAAGTCTGAATTGACATCTGTCTTAACTGACTGAAGCTGCCTTCACAAAGTGTCACAGACTGGGCACTTTAGACAATAGTTATTCTTTTCTCATGGTTCTAGAAAGCTGGGAGTCCATGATAAGGGTGCCTGGTAAGAGTTCACTTGCAGATGTTGGCCTTCTCACTGTGTCCTCATATGGTGGAGAAGGAGAATGAGCTAGGAGAGAGAACACACACTCTTCTTGTCTCTTATAAGGGCACTAATCCCATCATCAGGACCTGACCTACTTCAAATCTGATATCTCCCAATGGTCCCATTTCCAAATATCACTACTGTCAGGGGTCAGACTTTTTAAATTTGGTGGGGGGGAGACACAGAAATATTCAGTCCGTAGCAACATCTCATTGATATTTTTTATTTAAGCTAAAAGAATATATTTATGCATATCCTGAAGAAAAAAATTGGCTATAAATAGTGGTTTAGGCTGACTTTTGATTTTTTTAAAATCAAGAAAATAAATCTAGAGATAAACAATAAAATTCCATTAAGTGAGAGCTTCAAAGGGACCATCTTAGTAAAGGCAATAAATTTGTTTAAAGAAAGTTTGGGGGATCCACTTATTAATAGCATTCAAATCCAACAAGTTTTCTTTGTCCTTTAAAAGTTACGGGAATGAATTAAAAGCAAGCTTCCCAGTCTATCAGGTATCATTGAAACCTAAAACACAATAGCATTTGTCGTGTTACAAGCCAGGAGGCTGTAAATCTATTATTTATTTTTTATTAAAGGTACAAGTTCCAAAGTGAGGCCCATGAATAGCCAGGAGAAATAGGAGATGAAGCTTTCATCTCTACTCAGTGCTTCCAAGTGACCCAGGTCAGCAGTGATTCAGTGCTACTGCTACTCCTATGAATGTGTTTGTTTACTCAGATTATGTTCAAAGGTAAAGAGAAGAGTAAGGGAAAAATGAGGAAAATCACATATCTGACTTTACACTTCAGATTTAAAATTGTAATTAGAGAAAACTACGTTATCATTTCCAACTCTAGATAAAATTTTTCATCAAGTCAGTTGTGCTTTGGATCTCATACGGATCATTATAAATAATGTAGAATGATAATACTGTGCTATTCAGACTTTTATGCTCACAACCCCCAAGTAAGTCCCTTGGGGGTCACCATTGTTTACAGAGTTGGTAGTGGCCTGCCCCAGGTAAAGGCTTCTGAAATTATACCAAACACCTTGATCTGACTCTACTAGTTAGGGCCCTCTGCACACAAGGTAAGGGCACATTGCTTAGTTGGAGAAAGTCTGTGTCTTCCTCGGGGGCTGGAGAACAGAGCACAGAAATAGCGAGCAAAGGAGTCTTGTGCAGCCAGATGGCAGTGGAGACAAGTGGAGAGCCTTGGTACCTATTAATATGTTGATCTTTTAAGGAACAGATCCAGTTCACGGATACCATGACCTCGATTATTCAGCCAATAACTTCTTTACTAGAATATTCTGATTGCACTATAGTAAAACTGCAAGTATCATGAAGTTGCTGGAAAAAAGCAATTTGTATCACTTCGCCTATTTTTTTCTCAAATGTAGTTGACATTACACCTGTGTGAGTTACACACAGTCATGGCTATGCTTTGTGTTAAGCCAATGTGCACAAATTTAAAAAAAAATTGATGTTGTTTATTTATTGCCCCAGAAATTTAGAGCTTCTGCATTTTTTTCATGATGCTTCCTTGATTCAGGCAGGAAATGTGTACTTATAAATTATCTACATAGTCTCAGCAAAGCAGAAGTCAGTGACTGTTGGAATAGCCTAGACTTACGTATGGAGGTGGGTAGCAATTTAATTCTGAGTAGCTGGTAGGGCATCTGAGGAAGGGAACAGACTTTGGGTGTGTGTCCATCTGCACTTCCATCCTCTTGGGACTGGCTTTCATCTTTCCATGGTAGGTGCCTTTGCTGCTACTTCCAGGTATGACTTCCTGGGTCTAATCTACCTCACACTCAAATCCCCCCTGAAACCTGGCTGAGCTGGAGAATATCACTGACCTCCAAGTCTATTTCATATTAAATCCAGATCCTGTGGACCTCAGGTCCACCGCAACATGACCCCCGACCATATTTGCATTTCTTCTTTACACTTCTCTACAAAGCCTCTGGTATCAATGACATAACAGTAGTTATATAACAACTCTCTAGAACTGGTCCAACTATTTACCATCACTTTAAAGACAAGGAATAGAGGCAGATGGGGAGAAATAGGTGTCCAGTCTAGGTCCTGAGCCCAGCAAGTCACAGAGCCAGTCTGATTCGGGCCACGCTACTGTGGGGCCTGTAGTCAAGGGGTGGCAGAGTCTCCAGATTTCATGGACTCCCGGAACTTTGCTTGCCCCAGCAGTGGACTCTTCATGTGTTCCCAGCCCCCTCGCTGTGACTGATTTACTGCAAGTGTAATCTGTGCAGCAGGCCTTTCAATAGAAGTTTCCCTTTCTCATGGAACTCCCATGGAACTCTTTCATTTTTCTGCTATTTATTGAACTTTGTCTATGACAGACACTGTGCTGAGAGTTTTCCATGTATATAAGTTAAATTAAAGGGAAATAAACTGAGAATTTTATTTCTTGGAGCAACCCTATGAGGAAAGAGTTCTTTATTTTACAAACAGGGAACTGGTTTGCATTAAATTTTTGGTTTTTTTTTATTTTGTCCCCAACCAAGTTATAAGCTTCTTGAAGGCAGAGCCTATAATTTTCTCATTTCTTGTATTCCCAAATGACCTCTATTATATCCATACACCAAAGAAACATACAATGAATGTTTGATTGATTCCATTTAAAGGTACTCTGAGGCTATTAGCAAAATGATCAGAAGAAGAAATTGCTGAGGGAGATGCATAAGGAAGGGATCCTTATAACAGTGAAACAGGCACTGAAGTTTCTCCCTTCCCACCCCCCCCCCCCCATTCTGGATTCATCTTTTTCTCTCCTTGTAATTGGTGTTTCTTTTCTCATAGAAAAAGGGAATTGATGAAAGTAATAGCAGTGTTAGGCTAATTACTCAGGGGCTTCAGTTCTAGTCTTTATTCCAGTTTTGCCAAAAAGGAGAGTTCCTTTAGCTTGTCTGGGCAGGCCTTTACCTTCCCCTACTCAGACCTCCCTCACATTTGCTGGTTTCTTATGTCCAGTTAGCTCTGTGGCCTGCAGGTGGCAGAGGTTTTATTAAGGTCATCAGCAGTGGTAAAGAACTACACACATAGGGGAGGACTGTGGCGGATAGTGAAGAAGTTGTGTGAGTAGTGGTGAACTTCTAGGAGTTCACAAACCCAATGCTGACTGTATCCACAAGATCTCCCTCTGTTATTCAGGATTAGTCCTAAAGGAGGATGGAGATTTGGAGAGTAAAGGCATTTTCATAAAGAAACTCAAATTGGAGACTGGACAAATTGGTGTAAACATTCCCCCAACCTCTGGTTGTTTCTTACATTTAGGCCCTGGGCTATAGCCATGTGGGCCGTATATCAGCACGACCTTGTTTACAGCTCTCAGACTAATGAGGATTATCATTTATGCCTGAGAGTATGTAAATTTGGCAGTTCTTGCTCTAAAATAACACTCTTCATCTTTCCTGGAGTAAACCACTTTCTTAGTAAACAAATTTTCAGTTTATTATGTTACCATTTAGAAACTTTCCTCTTTTCATGCCAAATTGCTCTTAAAGGTGGCTGATACATATGGAATATTTTATTTACCTTGAAATCAGATTATGGTTAGAACAGTATTAAAACACAGAGAGTTAGTCATCCATTGCTAGAACAATCGACTACCTATCCATACTTATGTCTTTGAGAGGTTTGTTTTTGTCTAGTTCAGAGCATTCATTTCTGTGTCACTTGCTGAGTAACTATTATGTGTGAGATCTTCTAGTTGGGAGTCTCCTTGAGAGACAGAAATAGGTAACATAACTGTGACCTTCATGACTGACTTTGTACTTTGAAAGGAGAAATGAAAGGGAAAATGAAACAAGTACTAAAGAAAAGGCAGTGAGTTCCTAAGTGCCTCTGAGAGGTGTGGGTGCAGGTGAGGGCAGGAAGGAAAGGCCATGCCCACCTGCATAATCAGAGGAAACTGCCAGAGAAGGTGGCTTCTGTAAGGCCGTACAGTAATGTAGCAGAAGGCGGCAGGTAGATTCCGAGAAGGGAACACTGGGAGCACAATAAAGCCCAGGGTCTGTGGGGCAGGGAAAAGCCTGGTAAGAGTGAAGTTATAGCTGTAGTCTAGTAAGAAATGAGTCTGAAACCCCAGTTGTGGATTCAGCACCCCACACTTCACCATTCCAAGAGAGAGACAATACTAATCTAAGGTGGTTGGTAATGGAGAAATTTCTCCAGTTTGTATAGTAAGAAAGGTAAATTGATAAATCATTTTTCCAAAGTGTGTTTTTACATAACCTCATTTGGGGTGTTGTGAAGAAAAGGATTCTGTGTGGAATGAATTTTGTGAAATAAACTCGTCTTTTATTACAAGATTTCAAAGAGCCTTTAATAAGCTCTGTGACTTTTTGATGTGGGTTGTATTTTGTGCCATTTCCAAGTGTATTTGACCATAGACTCTGAGGTATACCTCCTCCTCTCTCAGGTGCTGCTTCCCTGATTGCTTCAGCCTACAACCCTAAACTGGGGTCTTGTCTGGCTCCTCACTCTGGGCTTTATTCTGATTGAGCTGCTCTTTGCCTCCAGGATTTAGATCAAAGGCTGACCTGTTGTGTTCCTCAGCAGCTATTCAGAGGTGGATGATACCACCTGGCTGTTGTGGGGAGTTAATTTCTAAAGAGAGAAATCATTGGGAAGTGGGAGGAAACCAGGCTATAGATTTCCCATGCTTTCTCCTCCATGGGCACTCCAGAGTATGTCTTCGGAGAAGTCTTCAGGGGAGTCATACGTGACTGCCAAATAGGCTGATTTGACTTAGGAGCGGTGCCATGTAAGCAACAAGTTTGGTGGTGGAGGGCAGGAGCATACTAGCCAGAGAGTATATCAGGATTGAGGAAAGGGTAAGAGATGAAATGGGGAAAAACTGAAAGCAAAAGAAATTGCAACCACTGATTTTTCCTCTAAAGATATGGCATAACTTTTGTCAGTGGGGAAATAAATCTGTTTCTCTTTTCTACTTTCGGAGACTGATGGCAAAGGGATTAGGAGAAAGACTGACATTTTAAGACCTCTGCAATTTTATTTTGTTGCTAAAGGAGACAGAGAAAATGGCTCTTTGTTTCAGCAGAAATACTAATGAATTTTTGTAAATGCAAATGTCAGCTTTAAATCTGATAGGGTAGAAGATAGCTAAATCTGTGTTAAAATCGGGGTGATGACTTTGGAGATGGGACTGACTGGGGAGAGTAGTCCCAAGCACAATGGAGAAGCAGAGAGGTATGCTGTCATTAGGCTGCTCCTACCCTGCCATCCAGTAGAGTATGCCTTTCATGCAGACACCATGGTCCAGTGTCTTGGTTAGGAGGAATTTATGTCAACAATGAAAAAGCTAAGTTTTACTGGGTTAACTTGTACCAACAGAGGAACCTAGCCAACTGCAATCCCACTGTGGTGAGCAAGAGCTAGTGTGCCTGGCAAGGTGACCGTGAGAATCAGCAGCAAAACTGAGGAGGTCTTTGGATCTCCCACAATATGTGGAAAGGACAGCAGAGCAATTTTATTAGTGTCCAAGGACAGAGTAACCTTAACTGTCATCTGAGTGTCATGTGGGATTTCTTAATGTTTGTGTAAAGGGGAAGGCACTCAGTGAAGACAGAGACCTGCTACTTCTTCAGAGGGAGAAGTTCACATGCAGGAGAAGTTGTGAGACAGCCAAAGCAATAAGGATTCCATAAGAACCCTTACCCCGCACCCCCAGCTCCCCTACCTTTTTGAAAGAAGCAACAAGAATTAAAACAAGGTTAGTGGCATTGTAGCCAAGCAGTTGTCATAATTGCTAATTGTGGAGGAAAAGGAGGTAGAGGAAAGGACAATGGGACATAGTGTAGAAGTTTGGGGACTAGCATGGTGGACGTGGGGAAGATTCTTTGGCATGTGTGAAATCTTGTAAAATGACTGGGTATAGGTTCAGACAGAGTCTGTTCTAACATAAAACTGCTTACAGGTCTAGGCAAGAGGAAAGAGGTGAGAATTTAACAGCCAAATTGATGTCAAAGAGAGAAGCTAAGGAATAGAAGGAGAGGATGGCAAGGAATGCTGGTCAGTAGGGATTCAGAGAGCTTGAGATTTTAAGCATTTCTTACTTGCATCAGTCAAGACTCTCAAGAGAAATAAATAATAGGATAAATCTATGGTGTAGAAAGAAGGGGGTGGAGGGAGAAAGATTTATCATATGTATTGAATGTCTTAAGTACAGAGGCTGAGAAGTCCCTTGACCTGTCATTGTAGAGAACCAGGGAAACTGGTCTGTAGTTTGAAAGCCTGAGAGCCACATAGGGTCTACTGTGTAGATTCTAGTCTTGAGTTTGAAGACCTGAGAACCAAGCGTTCCAAGGACAGGAGAAGATCCACATCCCAGCTCAGGCAGTCAGACAGAGAGAGGACAAAGCCACCCTTCCTCCTCCCTCAGTGGATTGGGTAGATCCAACCACAGTGAGAAGACCAGTTCATATGCTTCTCTCTTCCAGGGCACCTTCACAGACACACCATGGAGTGATGTTTAACCAGCTATGTGGAAACCCTTTGCTCATTCAGGTTGACAAATAAACTTAATCATCATTCCTCCATGGCCTTTCTTGGATTGTTACTTAGTTTTCTGTGTGTACATCAGATTTCCATATCAGAATTATAAGCTCCTCTAGGGCAGGGACCCTGTCTCCTCCTTTGTGTTCTCTATAGCTGACACAATGCTTTCCATGTACTAAAAGTTCAATAAAAATGTGTTGGATGGTTCATTGATCCAATAAACTTATGTCTATGCCAATACAGAATTGCTCTTGAAAAGCTGTGGTAAATCAATTCTTTGTAAAATTGAATTTTATTTCAAATGTACGAGGGATGTTCAGCATTTATAGGAACCCTAGGTGATGCTTTTGGGAATCTAAGAGTCCTTTACTCTGTTATTCTCATTTTACAGGTAAGGAAGCTGAGTTACAGAGAAATGAAGTGACTTGTCACAATCTGATCTGCTGGTCAAATGTAAGGTTTCTGAAAGCAAAGTATTCCTGTTACTTAGTAGAGAGTGATTCTGTGAAAAGTTCAGCTGTAGAATTTATAACATTAATCAATAACATCATATATTTTCAGCAGTATTTATCTTTAGTCTGCAGATACTTAGTCAGTTGTTTAAATTAAAACATTATTTCAGTAATATACTAATGAGTAAACTATATTAAATCATTTTGCAGATCATGGCAGGTTAAGTATAAAATTAAAAAAAAAAAAACACAAAAGAACATATAAACGGAGCCTTTAGCCAAGAAAATTCACTTATAACAGACCCCTAGCTCAGAGCATTTTTTTTTTTCTTCTGTGACTTGTGTGAGGATGATGAATGTGCTGGATAAGTGCCAAGTCCTGGGGTCCACAGGCTGTGTTCCTAGATTCATTGTCGAGGTGATGAAAATCTTTTCAGTCAGTGACTTAATGTTAAGTGTGAGAAAGATGTTGAAAAAGATTTAGTGAAACCTTTTGGACACCTCACTGGTTGAATTATTCATTTTAAATTGATCAGGCTTTATCAACATCTGTATTGGGTTGATTTAGTTTCTTTTTGCTGTGTTTTAGAATAAAGTAATTTATTAGATGTGAGAAATTTGAGAAAAAAGAAACCACTTTGGATCACTATTTTGGAGGACCCAAACAAAAGAAATAAAGAATCAAAGGGTGCATTTGATTTGCTCTTCTTTCTCTTCATAGTCATTTTCACATGCTTCTGCCTGTCAGAAAGGATTTTAAAGTTGTCATTTACACAAAAGAAGCTTCCTTTTCATTTAGGATTTCAGTTTGTTGACATGGAACACCTAGTGAGAGACAGGAGTTAATTTGTATTGATATTAACTAACAGTGATTTTATAGATAGCACCTCACTTAATTCTTGCAAATCTGCAGGATAAAAATCATTACCGGGCCTCCCTGGTGGCGCAGTGGGTTAAGCAACGCACTATGAAGCAAGCCACAGCCACTGCAGCACGAGTTCGATCCCTGCTGCCGGCCAGGGAGGGGACCC
>JAGFMF010011401.1:1691267-1778162 GCA_019455555.1 Galemys pyrenaicus
TCCTGCTGTGCCCGCTGCTCCCCTCAGCAGTGTACTTCTGTTGATCTGCCTGTTCTGCTCCCCGCTCTCTGTGGTGAATCCTCTCACCCCCCAACACACACCTCTGGCCTGTACCCCAGTGCTTGTATGCATAAATAAATAAATAAATATTTTAAAAAAAAAAGTACAGGATAGGTCAAAAGATTTTAATGGAAGAAAGCACCAGAATTTCACAGAATCCATGTTAAAACTAACTTCATGCAATTGTTTATTGTTCAGTTTACGTGCAATATCAAGAATATTAACAATTATTTGAAAAGGTTATTAAAATCTCCCTTTTTGATCACATGTCTGTAGGATATTGGAATTTTTTCATATCCTTAAACTGAAATAACATAATTGCAAGAGATTAAAAACAAAAGGACATTTGCGAATCTAATTGTCTTTATCAAGTCATTGAAAAAATCTGAATTAATGTAGAACAGTGCCACTATTTTCAATAATATTTTTGAGTAATAAAGTTGTTTTTCATAAAGGTCTTTTGTGATAACATGTAATAACCTTTAATGAGTTAATAAATATTTTTAAAGTTCTTAGTTTTACTTTTTAATGTGATAAATACAGAATGATATAACACATATAAACAAGATTTGGGGGTTAGCAATAATTTTTCAAAAAGTCATAAAAGTTTCCTGAGACCAAAAAGCCTGAGAATGTTTCCTCTGAAAAAAGTTGTCTTTCTTACTTTGTTTTTTGGGAAGTCCAAGCAGAAGAGTTACCCAACATTACAAAGCTGGTAAGACGTGGTGCTGGAATTTGAGCCCTGGCAGTCTGGCTCCAAGTTCTTGCTCTGAACTACCATGGTGTAGTCCATATTTCTCTTTGAGAAACCTTTTTTGACTTCAACGTTGCTAAAATCAATAGATCAAATCTGTTTGAACTTGGATACCTATAGGAAGTTCTTTTCACATGTAGTTTTCCAGGTCTAAAATGAAATCTTCAACATTTAGGAATCTTTTGAATTCCAACTTTTATGTCACTAAATATGTGATATAAACTCACCAGTAAACATCTGGGCAGGGAAAAGTAAATCAGATCTGAGTTCCTTTTTTTTTGTTGTTTGCCATTTATTTCATCTGAGTTGGACTTTTAGGATTATTTGAAAGAAAGTTTGAAAGAAATATTGTACCATATGCAAGAAAAATGTTGGTTCTTTCTGATCGCTCTCCTCTTATTTTGGTCGGTCATGTGTTTTTACTACAAACCATAGAAATGACAATTTAGTTCAATTCTGCTTTGAAATAAAATATTGGAGAACTGGAGTCTTATTTCAGTTTAGAAAAATAGGGGAATTGCTTTTATCCCACTGCCTCTTCTTATTATTAATTTATATGCTGAAATAGATGAACACAGTGCAGGATCAAACCAGTACATAAATAGAACCAGTTATGGTCCACCATCAGCTTCACTGTAGATTAATCTCACTGAAAGCTCAAATGGTTTCTTGGGGGAAATATTGGAAGGATAGGTTTACCCCATGAGTTCCCTTAAATATGCTGTTAATTCTCATTGATTTCAGAGAAAACAGAGATAATCAGTTTGACTTCCCCACTGGCTGAATGCATTGGCAAGCTGTTCACAGTGCTGTTTAATGGGAATCTGAGGAACCCTCCTGCTTTCCCTATTTCGCATGCACAGATCCAAATACCCAGAGAATCCTGCAGATGCACTACTTTATTCAGAGAAATCCCCCACATTTTCTAGTCAACTTTTGAGTACAGATGATGGTTTTATGGTCAGATCTAGTAATAAGCTATGTAAGCTTTGATTTACTCTCTCCCTTCTGATTTTGGTAACCTCCCAAAAAGACAAGTCACAGACTTGGAAGAGGGTTGTACATCTTCTTTTTCTTGTTCTTGCTGCTCAGGAGTCTTGACCTCGGCCACCCCGGCCAGGTTGGTCCTGCGTCTCAGAGATCTCTCCCAGGGTGTCCCATGTGTTGGTTGGGGAGGAGGGTGGTGGTGGCAGCCCTGCAACATGCCAACTTCTAAGTGAGATCCAGACACAAGCATATAGGCACAATGACTTATGAAGGTTTGCTTTTTTGTTGGCATGGAGGAGTAAATTTCTCTAAAAAAAATTCTCCTTTGTAAATAAGGGATGGGACAGTTTTTTAACAAGCCTTCAGAAACTTCAAAGCCCCTGTATAGTTCAAGCAGCATTAAAAAGTGTGTCTGAACCATTGCATTTTTGTAAACATTTGGTGCCTAGTCCCTGTGAAGCCTGCTTATGTCAGGGTGAACTGGGTTCCTGGACACTGGTCCCCCTTCAGCTCTTGCCCTGGCTGAAGACTTCACTCACAGGAGGCCGTTTGAAAACCCTCTCCAGCAATGGCTTCATGCCTCTGTCTCCTCATCTCTGCTTTTGCATTTGGCCTGTTGACTAGCCTCTCACTGCCTGGATCTGGAGCTCCTCAGGCAGGGATCAGTGGTTTCCCCAGTGCCAAGCAGTCAGGAGACACCAAGTGAATGAGAGCTGGAAGAATCAAGTGCCTTTTAATTGGGGAGCAGGACCTGTGCCTGTACTACACCTTGGCTGCTCTCCTGCTCTCCTCCTATTACACCTTGAAGGTGGTGAAGGCCTTGTAGCTGTAGGGAAGATGCTGCAGGAGCTCAACTTAAAATTCAGCTGCCGGTCTGACCCCATCAGAAAGGCTTAAGAGGGAGTGTACAGCATGAAAAAAATACTAGTTGTAGTCATTGTAGCAAATGAGGTTTTTGCATTATAAGTAAAATTAGAAATTGATTTGTTCAATTATGAACTTTCACCTTCATGTTCTGATAATCATTTATTTTACAAGGTAGTAGTAAAAATATATAAAGTGACATACAGAGAAGTTTGCTAATTTTTTTCAGACCCTCAGAATATGATTGTACGTTGTACTATATTTGAAAGTCTATGAATTTCCCAGGCCAACTAATCTTTTGGTTTAAACCACTAATCTTACTTAAGATTATAAGCTAGGAGAATGAAGCTTGAGAATTAGTTATGATGATAGAACCAACATTTTTATTGAAGTGATAATTATCTAGTTTGAAAATTAATGTGTATCATTGGCTTCCTCCTTCACTCCATCTCCTCTTCTCTTTTTTCCCTTTTTCCCTTCCCCTCTTCCATCTTCTCCTTTTTAACCCTTCTCCCCTCTCCTCCTCCTCTCACCCTTCTCTTTTTTCTTTTTAATTTCAACTTTAACCATCAGAAAGGACTTGGATTAGGTGGTCATGGAACTTATAGCTGGACTCAGCTCTTCATAAATCATAGAGAACCTTGTCCTAAGACAACTGTCTCACGAGGTCATCTTACAACACTTCAGTGTGACCTATCCATGTTGGCACATTTAACTATAGTACAACACATCTAAATCAGATATTCAAATTTTACCTCAGAAGTATGTTTGAAATGCTTAACAGTTGTCTTTGAAAAGATTAATGTTACTCTTATGAAAAAAGCATACCTTACTGTGAGATTAAATCCCTGGCTTCAGTAGGTGTACATAATGAATTGCTAGAGGCTGAAATTTGAATGACTATATTTACCAAAAAAGAATCTTCTACCCATATTTTCCAGAGTAGTTGTTCACAAATGAAATATTATACCCCATGCTTTGTTTCTCACTGGGATTTGAAAAATAAAACTTTCTGTTAGTGGTAAATTCATAGGCTTGGGCCATGAAAGTGTTTGAATTTGATGTAAAAGAAGTTTTGAAAGGAAGATTAGTGGTTTAAACCAAAAGATTAGTTGGCCTGGGAAATTCAGCTGTTGAAAGCATAGTTCAGTAATAAAGGTCCTGCTCCAGTTGATTGCTCCATTCACACTGTGACCCCTAATCCTGCTGCTGGACGCGCACCCGATGGAGGGTGCTGATTACGGTGACTTCATAATCCCACGTCACTCCAGGCAGATGTGTGAGGCTCCCGTCTTTCAGACTCCCTTATTTATGATACTGTTGGTCCCTCTGCCATGTAGAAATTCATTATTTCCTTATTTATTGTAACTTTAAAATGGAGGCAAAAAGGGGAAATTACTGAACAGTTTGCCATTATTTTAGCTAAAGGCCTCTCATTGAGAGAGGCACAAGATAAGTCGAAGTTTGACCTTTTTGCCAGCTAATAGTTGAAGCCTACCTATTCTTGCCATTAAGGAATTTCTAGAATAGACCCTGAATTCTCCATTGTGAAGCAGATAATTAGAATCCATAGCAGTTCATCCCTCTTCAGAGTGGGAAGAAAGACCTCGAACCACAGCACGTGGTTCTGCTTCAGAGCTTTTCCTCCAGCCGTTCTCCATGTAAATGATTTTTACTGTGGCAAATGGGTCATGGTTCCTTTTTAGATGAGCAGAAAATTATCTCCACATTGGACAGGTAAAGTTAAATCCATTTACTTTATATCTAAAAACCTTAAAAGTCCATTTAGGGAAGTGACTTCTACATCATAAAATTATGATGTTGTCTTGAGAGAACATTAAGTCCATTTCTCTCCTTTGGATGGACCTTAAATCTGTATTATCCAGACAGACGAAACTCTCTCTTTCATAAATGATTTATGTTCCATTTAAAAGTATGTGAAAATGGAAATTTCACAGTTTTCCTTAGTAATTCATTCCAGGGTCTTATAATGTTCATTGTTAGAATACTGAAGCATAGTTAATTTCTGCTCATTTTTCTTGAGGAAGAGGAGGTCTATTATTCTTTGGAAAAATACATGCCCCCACATATACACCTCTCAAAGAGTATTAAGTGGACCATTTGTATTTCCCTAGGTCAAACTTTGATATCTCACAGATAACGCAATCATTTTTGTCTTTATAGATCTTTTCAGATTTTTTTCTGTTCCCATTTAAGATATATAAAAATCACATGCTTTTATAAGGATCCATGCAGACCTGAATACTAATTTTTTTTGTTTCTTTTGCTCTGATTCTTCCTAAAGCTTTTGTGTTTTGCTACCCTAAAGTCCTCTTTTAATGTCATAATCTACTGTATGTATTTCAATGGTATATGGGACTAGACTCAGAGATATAACTATGGTATTCAGTATATTGGCTAATCTATATTATAATACTGTAAGCATTTTCAATTAGGTACTTAAAATTCCAGTGCATTGATATATTTGCTCTCCCTTTTTCTTATGTTAGCATCTGTGCAAATCACAATTCTACAGTCATTTGGATTGCAAGTTATTTGCTTGCCAGCTCTATGAGACTATTCTTTATGACAATGTCTTTTCCTACCAGATCACAGTGTCCCACATCATTTGTACATAGTATAGACATGCTTAGTGGCATGAATTCTGTAAAAAAATGAATTACGGTGTCATTTAAATTCAAAGTCATCCCATAATATTTTAAGCTGATGATGCTCTGTCAATTGTAAAACCAAATTCAAATTCTTGAGCTTCTATCTTGAAGCTTTTTCCTTTCAAAAAGACGTATTTTTATGACTCATACAAGTATGACACTGGAACTATCTGAAGTGGCATTTCTTTTTCTATTGTTAAATATAGTGCAAATGGCAGGACATTAATAAAGCCTGTAGCTCAGTAAATCCCAAGGTATCAAAGCTATATCCACTGCAAGTCAGCTTTATTAGACTGTTTGGGTCACAAGAGTGGAGGATTTTAGCAAAAGGGAAATTTGGACACATGGTTGACAATCAGAACTTAAGAATGCACTTGAAATTGTAGGCTGGGACATGTGGTATGCAGCAGAAGCAAGTGGAATCTATGAACAGGGGAAGGACTGACTGCTCCTACCTTTGAGTTACATATTTTGGTCACAGCACCTAACCCTTTACTTCCCCTGTTCCTACATCAGACCTAGAGTATAACCCTCTGTGTGACAGTACTTGTGTCTTAATTGTCTTTGTATTCCTAGTGCTGATTATAGAAGTAACATATTCCGGCAGAAATTATGCAAGTGAGAGACCTCAGAATCCTTCCTGACCCTTTCCTATCCCTCACCCAGTATTTATCCATCAATAAAAGTTTTGTGATGCCTCATTATTGTTTTAAAGCCATTTGTCTCTCCATGTCCACTACCACAATTACTAATGTTACCTTGGTCAAATTAACCCTAACTCTAACCTTTTAGAGCGTTTAGCTTCTACCACTGAGTGGACTCTTAACTGACCTCCCTCTTCTCTGATCCCTCTTCAATTCCTTCTTCCTGTTGCCACTGGAATGCTCTTTTAACAACACAGACTCTTAAAAGTGTCCTGTTCTTGGTATATAATACTAGCATTGTCATCATAATACTGACAGTTGTTTGGGGTTTTTTTTTGATCAAGGCCCATAAATAGGGTAGTCATATAACTTATTCTCAAGAGAACACTTTTGAATGTGAACAGCACACTTGATAATCACACAGGGATAATGTGAAACAAGGCTGTGCCTTTGCCTACCCTTCTTCCATTCACTCTCTCTGTCTGCATCTATACCCCTACTTATTTTCCAGTCTTTCATACTTACTGTAGTTACTTGCCATGTTTGCAACTGCCACAGGACCTTTGCACATGGGTTCCTACTGATCCTCCAGCATTTTGCTCTTGTATGCCATTCCATTGACTTCCATTCCCTTATTGTAGGCTCTTACCACACTCACAAATATACTTTAAACTTACTTATTTGAATGAATAAGTGAATGCTATTAAAAGAGTGGTAATATTGTATTACCAACATACTAGTAATGGAATACAGTAATCAGCATAATGGCAAAATAAATTGTATGCTACATTCTATCTAATTCATACAAAAGAGACCACCTATGTGTATAAGTCTGATGTCAAAATGCAGTCTCAATTTTAACACTGTTAATATGAGGTTTGGTGTTTGATTTACCTAAAATACAGTAATTTTTAACTAAAAACTCCAGTTTAATAATTACACAAATTCATAAAAAAATTGAAATTCAGATAGGGAATCTTAAGAATAAATTTCTCTTGTTAAGAAAGCTGTAATATTTAGAATCATAATACATAGAATTGGCAGATTCTGGAGCAGATGATTTGGACTTTAAATCATGATTTTATCATGTACTATATGGGTAGTCTTGAGTAAGTTGCTTAATTTCTCTGTGCTTCTCTTTGTTCATCTGTAAAATGGGTACATAATGACATGTATTCCAAATGGCTTTTGTGAGAATTGAATAGGGTAATACATATACAGCCCTTAGGAAAGTTCTTAGCACAAAGTAAACCCTCAGTGAATGTCATCTGTTACTGTGGTTTCTATATTTTTATTATATTTATTTATTAAACAAGTAATTATTCTGTATCTGGTTTGTTCCTGGCATTGTCCTAACTGCTGGAAATTTAGAAATGACTGAGATAGAGCATGAGGATGTACTGAATTTAATTCATAAACACTTTAATCTCAAAATCTGGTAATTACTGTAATGAAATAAATGTCATGGTTTGTTAGTATATATTGGTGGGAAGGAGGTTCATTTAACTTGAAGAATGAGCTTAATCAACATGCTCTGTGCTCGGTAAGTACCTTGCAGAAGGAAAGGATCAAGTGAAGACTTGAGGTTAGAAAGGGCTTACCCTGATAGAGAATGAAAAATTTGAGTGTGGCTAGGGTGTTTATGAGTGAGCAGATTGGGTAGAAATCCTGAAAGCCAGAGAGGAAGCAGATTATGCAGGTGTGCCTTGGCGATTTTACTAGAAAAATGAGAAGTTATCCAATTTTGTTTATTTTACTGATGAATAAACATAAACCCACATGTCCTGATCAAGGTCATGAAGATAATAGTGGTGAAGTTGGAGCTAGAAGCTAAGTATCCTATGTTCTTATATATAAATTGCACAAGTCTTATGGGGAAGTCTGTGGATTTTTACAATGTAAGTGTCCCAGTGTAATTGTATCAAGAAATAGATTTTTTCTTTCCCTCTCTATGCAGTCCTGTTATCACCCTGCCTTCCCCATCCACAATCTTGATTGCTAACAGATTAGTTTTGGTGGTTCTCAACTTTTATAAACTTTATTATTGCTGTTTTAAATATGTCTATTAAGATAATTCTGTTGACTTATAACACACGTTTTTGGGGAAAAAATTCACACCCGTACAAATACATTACAGTGTGATGTGCCCACCATCACAGCACCAACAATCTTCTGGAGTTCATTGAACCTTCTTTCCCGCTTTGAATGAAGCATATGCTATAAACCTTTTTCTTTCTGGCATCTTTCTGTGAAATAGAAACTCCACATTTGTCTGTGAGTTCATTGTGGTACGTGTTGTATGTAGCAATGACTGATTGATTCTCATTTCTGTGTAATTTTCCATTGTATGAATATCCACAGATTCCAATTCTATATCCTATTGAAAATCACTGAAAGAGATGTGTGTGTGTGTGCACGCATGCACTCGTGCAAAGAAGACTGGGCTATGGTTCATTTATATCTGTATGTTAACCTTACTTATCCTATTTCCTCTGTTTTACCTGTTGAAGATCACATGAGAAAATTTCTCTATCAGAGCCTTTGTGTATACCTTGATTGTACTTTGAGTATAGAATGCTACTTAAAACCAGCATCTTGTGAGGGCACAGATTGCCTAATCTTCCCCTTTGAGAAACAAGTACTAATCATAAATGGAAGTAACTTAGAGGAACCTTTAAGAGGCTTTCAAATGGTATTATCATTGAGCTTTCAGACTTTGAGATGTCTGGGGTATAGCATATTTCTAAGAGGTTCAGAATTGTTTATTACTTAATTGGGCTAAATAGTAATCATGTGTACAATTTAAAATTAGGTTTAAAAAGTGATTGATTAATTAGCTAAATGCCATTTTCATGTGTGTTTTACTCAGTTTCTTCCTCTCTTTCTGACTATTTCAGATGACGTTGTGCCATATTTTAAAACGGAACCAGGCCTGCCACAGATCCACCTGGAAGGGAACCGCCTTGTTCTCACTTGCCTTGCTGAAGGGAGCTGGCCTTTGGAGTTCAAGTGGATGCTCAATGACAGTGAGCTCACCACCTACACCAGCGAATATAAGTAATTGATTGCTTGTAAATAAGATTCCATTTCAGGTTGATGCGTTTAAAATATTTGCCTTATTGGCTGTAGTAGCACAAAGAGGTGAAAATACTGGATTGAATTTGTAGTGTGTTAAGGATTAAAGGAATAGATTTGAACATGTAATTAGAATGTGATTTACTATTCTGATATAGGCCATATTTACCCCTAGGAAGTCTATCATTATATTTGTAAAAGTAAGCTTGTTAGTGAAATTACCAGACCAGAAAAAGCGATAGTTACAGGGGAATGCAAGTAGCAGCTTCAGCATAATAAAATTGCTTTCTGATGACCACGGCCTCACCCACCAGCATTGTTTGTACCTAAGGAGCATAAAAAGTTTAAACAGAGATCTTTTTTCTTCTTCTCCTTTTTTTTTTTTTTTTGGATCAGCTGCTTCTGGAGCCCTGAGCAGTCAACAAAAACTTTTCTAGCTAATATAGAGTTGGAATTTAAAAAAGTATGGTTATAAGTATTTACACAAGAGCAAAAAACTTATTGAACTCCTGCTACGTGCTAAGTTTGGAGCTGTGGTACTGACTTAGATGCTGGGAACAGAGACAAAGGCTGGGTTGAGGCGGAAGCTAGAGATCAGCTTTATAGCTAAGGTGTGGCTTCACCCAGCCTGCCAGCCTCAGTATCTTCTTGCAGTGCTGGAGAACTTCCCAGGTTCTTATCCATTTAGCCTCCATTCTATGTGAGGATTATTATACCAGATACTGTGATTATGAATGGGATATAGAATTAGTGATGACCTAAAAAATCTAGGCGCCCCCAAAGTCAGTACAAGTCAGCTATACCACGCTCTCATTTAAATGAAGAGAGGGAATTGACTGCATAGACTGCATTGACTACTTTATTTTTCAAGGCAACATTGGTTTACAAACTATATATGATTCAGAGATATAAGACCACTTATTTAAATAGAGTAAGGAGGTATTTAAAATAGAGTAATGAGCTTCTCAAAATGGGGCATAGCCCACTATTCACAATCTATTTCAGAGATTAAAATATGGTGATCTATAAACTCAATTCAGCCTGTCCATAATATGGCTGTGTGGATTTTAAAAATCAGCTAAATACTTGTGTTTGTGTGTGTGCATGTGTATGCACAGACAACATATATTTCTTACTGATTGTCAGCATTTAATAATTGTGAAGTTTTATATAAAAATCGTCTTCCCAGTCTATGGGACCAGGTAGAAGGCCTAGCGCCAGAGCGGAGCATTTGGCTGGGCACCACTACCCTTGTGTAAAGGCACAGGCCCACTGGTTCTCAGTTCTGTCCCTCCACCTTACAATGCTACATTTACTTTGATCATTTCCATTATCATCTTGCCCTTTGCAGAGATGACTTTGTGACCCCGTTCCCCCCCCCCCCCATGGAAGCTACTTCTTGAAGTCTGTATCACTAGGGAATCTTCTTATATGGGAATAATAAGGCAGACCTAGGTTTGAATAAAACCAATTAGCATTAGTGGTATGACCTTGGTAGGTTGCCTGTTAGTCCCACTTTCAATATCCACATAATGGAAATTATCATGCTTCAGTTGTGGTATTGTATTAAAAGGCTCTAATGTATTTATAAAACAGCATACTTTCTGGCCCCCAGCAGATTCATTAGTAAATTCTAATAAATAGTATATATTATGTTTATACCATAGTGGGATTTGGTTGGCTAGGAGGGGTATTAGAAAGGAAAAAATAGTAAATTTAAATATGAGAACCATATATGAAAAATGACGCCTCTTTGGCAAATGACTTGAGTCCAAATACTTCTGTTCAGCTGATTATCTGTGTGACTCTGGGAAGGTTTTCTGACATGTTTGATCTTATTTTCACATCTGTAAAATAATTATAAAAAAACACTTCAGAGGTTTCTCAGAAAAATTAAATGTCTTAATGATTTGTACACTATGGAAAAAGAGGAATACAATTTATGGGAATGCAGAACTGTATTTTAGTAGTAGTAATGTGAGTCTATCACGGCCTTCTTCAAACTTGGGTACACAGTCATGGTAGTGGTAGAGGACTTGTTCCTAGATCTTCTGTTTCCATGTCCATGGTTTCTGAAATTGAGCTCCTGAGAACATGCTTTTGTATGGTACCTGCCAGTCTCTTTCTACATTTTTTGTGTTGTTTCTCCATTTTGCAAGGTATATCCCTCCCCATCTCGAGTTCTGCTGTGGAACTTTGTCTTAGTGGTGCAAGACAAACACACAGCTCAAAATACTGGGCTTGAGCATAATACTGGACTCTTTTTAAAAGCTCAAGATGTCTCACCTTTCATTCTTTGTATTTGTTTATATTAAGGGCAAGTTATGACATGAGAGATGGACTATCTTAATCAATCTTGGGGTTCTTAGTTCAAGGGCTATTTAAGTGGGCAACAGGAATTGTACCCATATTTTTGTTAACAGCTTTACCTCCCCTACTCCCAACTATAATCAAAGAATATATTGTGCCTCAAGAAGTGTTCAATGAGAGCAAATCAAATCTGTCAGAAATACCACAGGCAAGAGCACCTTTTTTATTCCAAGCAGCAAGCTAAGAGTAGTGCACTGTGGCTAAATTTAGCCATTGACATATATTAGAATGAGAGCATGCAAGACTTGTTAGAAAGAAATAAGTTGGGACATATTCTTCTGTGAAGCACATGCTAACAGCTTTTCTTCCCATTCAGAAACAAGGAGAAATTCAGAGTACTCAGTGGCAGACTGGAGGAAGAGGGGTGAAAAAGTTCTGTTTGCTTCTGTCAAATCCATGTTCTACTTTAATATAAAAGGAAAACACTCTATGGGAACTTTATATTTTATCAAACAGTCATTTAAAAGCTACTTTCATTAACTTTTTGCAAGTTAGATTTGATAAACTAAATCCATGTCTATTGTACTACTTCAATGTAAGTGTTCTTCTTGTTGCTATTCATCGATCTCTTCTTGTTTATTTCTTCCACGTATTCCTATATTTAAAGTAACTGTGCTAATATATGAACAATATTTTCTTTTCTTTTTGTTAATTTCTATCCAATTCTGCTCATTTTCCACTAACTTTCCACTCAATCCTAAATTAATTGACAAAACATTTCTTTCTCTCGTTAAGAGAGATACTACTTTTCATCACTATCAAAATTTGTAATAAATTTATGTTGTTTTGATTAACTTTGTAGTAATAATGATTACAGTGAACATGTTATCCAGAAGGATTTTTTTTAAAAAAAGATATCTGTAGTTCATTTTCATTTTTGGGGAAAGATTTTATTTAATTATGCATATAAGAGCTGGGGTACAGGTCAGAGGTACAGGGGGTGAGAGGATTCACCAGAGACAGAGTAGGGAGCAGAACAGGCAGATTGACTGAAATGCACTGCTGAGGGGAGCAGTGGGCAAGGCAGAAGAGGTCTGCTGCGCCATGTGGGTCCCCTCCCTGGCCGGGGATTGAACTTGTGCTGCAGTGGCTGCGGAAGCCCCACAGTAGTGCTCAACCCCGTGTACCACTGGGGAGGCCCCAGAAGAAATTTTTTTAGGCACTAGAATTATTTGGTCAAAGTGAATTATTTTTAAGTTGCTGTTTATATGTATATTTTTATTTCACCGGTGGTGTTAACAGGTAGTCAGTAAGAATCAGGCAAACAACATGTTATATTAGAATAAAATTCTTTGGGGTAAATAGATTTGATATGCAGGTTCAGAGGGTAAAAACACAATATGAAAGTTCTGTTAAAATTCATTTTTTAAAAATGGATAATGTTGATATAAAATCATTATATTTTTTAGATTCCATTGGATACATTTAAAACTGTAGTTAAATTTTATTTTAAAATGCCAAAACATACACTATATACACAACTTCTTAAACTTATGACAAAGTAGTAGCAACTTAAAAATATGTGAGGGGATGGAACTTTTTTGCATTGTTCTTTGCACTAACAAATTCACCAACTATTCTGAACAACAGTCTGGATAATCCACAAGAAGACAAAGCATGTTGGTTGTGTTGAAACAAAAGTGAGGGGGTGACTCACTGTATCTGGATCATTAAAGTAAGTTACATGTTTCACTACCATTTCACTAGAAATTCAATAAGAAGAAATGGGTTGTTTTGAGGCAAGAACAATTTGAGGTAGATGTGATAAAAACTGTTCTGTTTATTGAGGGCTTCAGACAGAGATGGGTTATTAAGGATCCATCAAATTTTGTCATCATTTGTTTCAAGATATAAAACCTCTCTAAAATCTCATGCTATTTTTTCAAATTGCTCTTTCATTTACTTCCTTCCAATAAGCACCTTCAATGGTCATCTGTTCACCTTCATGAGACTGCTCTAAGACTCAAATGAAAAACATGATTACTTTATGAAAATGGTAGTCATTTCCTATCTGAAATTTAACAGCTGTTTCCCCCTCCCTTTGGTATCACTTATGAAAATACCCACCCTATGAGGAGCAAATCAAATAAATTCATGTTTCTCTGCTTTGACTAAAAATAGTATTTTCTTTGCTGCTTATATTACAAACAATGAATGTCAGTGAGTTTCAAATACTACATTATTCATATTGATGCATATATCCATGTTTAAGCGCTGATGACTACATTGGCAAAATAATAGTAGTTCAATAATTAAACAAAGTTTGTATCGGTGTCATTGGCAGATTTATATCTGTTTTATCCAGAAAACATTTATTCTCGATTGTTTTCTACTTTGGTATACAAAAGTATTTTGTAATTGCATTCAAAGTTTATGTATGTATGCCAAAACTTTCTTAATGTAAGGCACAATAGTAATATTTATAGCAGGAGGAATTATTGGGTACTCTAAACTATTGAAAATCTTAGTCTCCTTACATGATCTGTCTCTGTGGTTTAGTATTGATGATAGGGTAACAATAGAAATTTGATGGATTTTTTTTTCTTTCCAATAAAATGTTTAAGGGAAATGTAATTTTTCTTATGTCTTATAGAAAAATAAAGATGTTCATATTACCAATAAAATTATTAAGTGTCTTGGAATAACATTTATGAGAAATGATTAGAACTTACATGAAAAAAGTAGGATTTCTTACTAAAAGATTATTGTAGAAGTTTTAACTCAATTTCAGGAAAAATCCCAATGGGGTTATTTTTTGGATAACTTGATTGATGAAGTGATTCTATAACTCATCTAGAAATGTAAACAGAAAAGAATACCAACAAATGTTCAAAATATTAAGTGAATAATTGGGAGGAATTTTTTTTGTTCTAGGAATTAAAGTATATATAGTTGCATGATAATTAAGTATCATGTTAGTGGTATAAAAGTAAACAGAAAAATTTCAAAAGAGTTTTAAATTAGACCATAGTATAGATAAAAATGTATATATAGACTCAAGCAAACATTAAAACCAATAGTAAAGAAGTCAATTATTTCATAACAACTTTCATAATGGATTTCATAACAAATTTCAAAATAGATTCTCATTTTACACCAACCATCAAAGTATATCTCATATACATTGAATAGTTAAATTAAAAATTTTAACCATAAGAAAACAATGGGAATACTTAATAATCCCTAAATATGCAAGGAAAGAGTATAAAAGGCATTGGAAAAAAATCACCAAAAACACATCACAGATAACCATAGTAAGTTTTACAGTGTCTACAAATAATCAGGAAAATATTTGCAACAAATCAGGTAGATTCATTATATTTACTAATCTTGGATTCTCTGAAAAAAGATTTACAGGGTTGTTTGCTTGGAAATGTCATCTCAGGCAGCAAGAACAAAGGCAGTGCCAATGAAACTGGGAAAGCAGATAGTGCAGAACCAACACAAGATCACTGGTAAATTGGTGATCATTATAGATGACTGAAACTCAATCCTGCTGTAACTTCATGAAATGCATCTTAGAATTGCTCAATCTCAAGGGTTAAAGAAGAAAATATTATCAGCTTTTACACTCAGTTGATGAACTGTGGCTGAATCGTGGATAACTAAACATTCTGAATGTGGTGTCAGGGAATTCCCAGGACAGTACCCAATAAGTATGAGGCATAGTTTGTGTACAGTGTTGCCAACTACACCAGAATGGAGCCAGTTAAGACTGTGGAATTGTTAACCACAACAATGGCTCCAGTAAAAGGTAGTGCCAAAAAACTTTCAAAATAGAGTGCAATTTAATTCATTCTTTGAACTCCCAGCATCACTTTTATCATTATAAGTCCAATCCATCAGAGTTTCTTCCAAGAGGATAGTCAGCTACAGCTTCTACAAGGACTTTATACAAAAGAGTTAGTGGAGCACCAGGCTATTTTTCTTACTATTTGAGCAAGTCTCCAGACTGTAATTAATATTTATTTTTCTCCTTACTCTGTGGCCTATTTTATATATTTCTAACTCTCAGCACTTTAAGCTAGTCTCTTTTCTTGCTGGTAGGGAGAACCAGCTCTTTATTTCTTTTTATTGTGATGCCCTTGTTAGACCATGGGTACAATAATTATGCCTAGTCATGGAAGCACTAGAGAATACTCTAATGAGTTCCTGAATTTTTTGTGTTCTAACATCCTCCTTGCCTTCACCAAATGATACTAACCCTAGGGCTTTATGGTAATTGGAGTAATTTACCTCCATCAGTATTGTCATTCCTTTCTTCACTAGTTCATCTGTGAAGAGAACTAAGTGACCAGAGCAAATTATAAATTTCCTCTATTTCCTCTATATTCTGAGGGAAATGTTTCCTCCTAAACCAAAAGAATTTAAGTTCAGGAAACACAAACCAGTCATTAGTATTGGGACCAATTAAGCCTTAACCCTTTAGCTGTGCACATTGTTTCAACATACATATATCGGCAAATGGTACCCAATACTAACAAGTGTTGTCCCCAGTTCCATTGGGGCTACTTCCAGCTGACACAATAAATAGCAGACTAGTGGATTCCCTGATCATGTGCCTCTTTCACATTTCATTTGATAAGTAAAATGAGTCCTTAATCAAAGACATTGCTGTTCAGGTAACTGTGCTCATTGATTATTTTGTAAGCTTCTGGATTTTGGAGCTGACTGATTCAATGAGTAGGAAAAGAAAATTCATATTCAGAATTAATAGTGAGTTTGATAAGGATGAATCACTGCATACTTCCATGTCTAAGGATCATATGCCATCAACATGTTGCCAACTTGAAGGATAGTGCCATAATGAGGACTCAGCATAATTTTCTGCTGTTGACATTTTGTGCATCCTGAAGCTGCAAGAGCCACAAAGATTAGCTTTGGTGGATGAAGCCAATGCTTCTAGACCCATTCATAGCCTTACTCCTTGTCGACATGGCCAACTTGTGTATGTCCTTTTTCATTAGTTGAGAAAAAATCTAGATGATGTGCACAGGTTGAGTCATCCTTTGCCATTAATTGTTGAGGACTTTTTCTGCAACAGATGCTTTCTAGTGATATTAAAAGATCCACACATAACAGTTACCTCCATTGGTCTATTAACATGTCCTGTCTCCAGGCCTCCTTGTTTCTGCATTGTTACTTTTTAATCTTCTAAGCCCCTTACTGACAAGGAATAAAGGTCTGTTTATTAAGATGTTGCCACAGTTAAAAAACTAAGTTATTTTTTAAAAAGGGGGATACAGGATTATGTAAAAATTGAAAATAAAATTGATATCTGATTTAAAATAAATACGTTTTGTATTTCTGAAAATAAAAACCTATTCTTAAGTGAAATCTAACCATTTGGTTTCTTCCTTAACAGTCTCTTGGAGTGTGACTCCCATCTCTGTCTTCCCACAAAGGACTTAGTTCCCAAGGTCTTTAGCTGCAGTGTTCTTAACTTTGGTTTACAGCCATTCTTTTCTAAAGAACACTGCGGCTAAACATCTTGAGGAGCTAAGTCCTTTGTGGGAAGACAGAGATGGGAGCCACGCTCCAAGAGTCTGTTAAGGAAGAAACCAACTGGTTACATTTCTTGATTCTTTTCTATTGGTTAATACTTCATTGACCCTGTCCTCTGAATTGCCCAGCTCACAACAATGGTTACATTTTGACTCAAATGAACCAGTCTTACCATTTTGTATAAAATAAGTAGAATCTCACATTATAGTTCCAAGTTGCTTAAGACTTGGGGTAACCTTATTTCCTCATGTCCAAGTTGTGAATAGTTGGGACAATGAATATAAAGGTTTCGATCTAAATCTGACCTTTCTTCTATATCACACAATACTTAGGAACTGTGGAATTAATAAAGTGAAATCTTTCATTTATCAGGCATCAAGTCCTTTTCTTTTTGTCTAGAGGAAGGAGAAAACAAACTTTGGCAGGTAAAAGTGGGTGGGCTATTCTCATCTTATTTCAATACTAAGTCATTAACATTAACTTCCAAGTCTTATGTGCTATAACATGTGCTGATTTGATTTTGCTCTCTAATATCAGTGTGGCCTGCTCCAATGCTTATATTCCACCAACAAAGTGGTGTATTATTTGTATTTACTTATTAATTTACTTTGACTGCCTTTTCAATTCCATGTGGTCATAACAGATATGGTTGTGTGTAGAGAATTTCTGAAGCAAAATTATTGAGCTTATGCAAATTCTTATTGGTGATGATTTGGATTCAGAGAACTAATTCTTCTTAGTTCTAGGGACTGTTTGGGAATCTAAGCAAAGACCTTTAGTCAGTATGTCAAAACTTGGCTGTAATGTAATTGTCCATATAAGAGACAGGCGAAAACTTACTATTTTTCTAGTTCACTTATGCTTAGATTGTAGTAACTAATAGTTTAGGTCATCTTTGTATTGAGTCTTAGTATGGGTAATTTTGACTGTATAGAAACTTACATTTTCCCTTCTTACATTAACCTGTGATATAATGATCCTATGCTTTTTTAATGTACATGATGCACCTGATAACATAAAGAAGTAAACAGATATAAAGTAAAATATTTTGGTTCTAAAAGTCAATGTCATCTTAAAGATTTTCTGAAACTCTGTTCTTACAGACTTGAAAGAACATTTCCTCCTAACAACAGATTTCAGTTCCAGCCATGTGTCCCTCTTTTACTAATCATGAACTTCTCCTTTTCTGCCCTAATTTGATCATGAAAGCTAGGAATGAATGAAGATTAAATGATCCCAAAGCACTATTCATGTTAGAGAGCAGAATCACATAAACATAATTCCAGAAAAGAGATTTCAAAGACATTTCAACATTAGCTCCTGAAGTCCTGAATTGGCTTTTGCAATTATGAATGAAGACAATATATAAATGTAGTTTTCATGGCATGATGTCAATAATAAGGTGTGGATGCTTGGTATCCAATTGCTCTCTGGAGAGCTTTTATTCCCCAAATTTATATTCTCAACCAGTTTCAGTGACAGATTCTGTAGATCCTTCGTCACCCCCAGCAGAGATATATTTATTGCCCCTTTCAATGTAATGTTAATTTTAACTAAAAAATAGATTAAAGAACATCTGCAGATAAAATGTTTCCATTGGCTAGCTTCCATCTCCACCACACAGTTTACTTTAACTTCACACCGATTACTTTAAAGAATCAGAACATAATTTTCCCAGTGCTTGTGACCTATTAGTGATCTGGGTCACTGACTTTTTCTTAACAAGTTTCTGTCTGGGTTTTTCACTATTTTGGCTTGAGGAAAAAGCCAGAATTGACTCATTCAACTTTTGATTTTTTTTTTAAATTTCGTACATTTATCAAGATATGAAACTATACTATTATATAGCATTAATATAAATCAATGATCAATCAATACATTTTTATAATAAAATTACATCTAAAATAAAAGGTAAAATCAGTGATAAAATATTTCATATAGGGAATTTATAAAAGTAAAATTGAAAAAAGTATGTTGACCTTATTTCCAAAAAGAATTGAGTTTGTTCCAAGAAGGATATAAATGACTTACTGTTTTATTTTCTTTAACTCCTTTTTCACTTTAAACATAAGAATGGGCTTTAGGCCAGGAAGAAAGTTTATTACAGAACTTGGTTATTTTAATGCAAAATAGATGCTTTCATACAGCACAAAAAATTAAAGTTGTGGTAAATAGATTTTTGGGAGTGTCATAAAATGGATGCAGAACTCCATCCACTATAAGAAAGAACATAACAAATTTTAATGGGCATAAAAATTCTTATGAATTGTGATCTATTAAATAGAATCACAAATAAATTATGTCTTCTGACCTGAGAAGGAAATGTATGACTTTCTTCTAATATTGAAGATGTGACTCAATTATTCTGAACTATGATAGGTTTCTGGAGACCATATATAGATACCTGTATAAAGTAGGTCTGCATAATATATGTCTTTTGTTGGAAAGTATTGCTCAACAGTAACTTTTCTAAACTAAATTGTTTTTAAGTAGTTTTATCATGCATCTTATAAAAATTTAGTGATTTGTGTTCAGGAACATATCTTGTAAAATCATAGGTAAATTTAACCCAGTTGTGGGGGACTATTTATCACCTCTTGCTTCTTAGTGGTTTACCAGGAAGCCACAATGTCTATAAAAGAGATAACTCAATAAGATATAGCTTATTTAGATGTTTCCGTGACCATAGTAAGTACCTAGTACCTATAGAATTCTTTTTTTTTTTTTTTCAGTCAAAATCATTTTGGTTATGTTCTGTGGTGTAAATATTTGGGAAGCTCTAAGACAAGTCGTAGTACAAATTCTCCCTTGTTAAAAAGGAAGTTGTTGCATGGACTCAAGGTTGTACATACATTCACTAGGTTGGCTGGACACTGGGCAAGAGAAGAGTGAGCTGAGTTCTCCGGAGCTCAGTCAACCCACAGAGCCTGTCACCTGAGGGTCCTGCTTCTGATACACTACTGCTTGGCACTAGCCACTCTCATTGCTCCTCTGATCCAGGGCTCCACTGTGTCTCGCCATCACAACTGTCTGGCAAATTCTGCTTTAGTTCATTCCTGTGCATCACTGTCTCCAGATCTGAAAATCCAGAGTTTGCGTGTCTGGTGGTCACATGATATCTTGCATTTGTCCCCTATAAATGTGGGATTCTATCTTCACCAACACTCAAGAGTGGAGAATTCTCCAGATTTAGAAAAGTGGTCTAGATCCTAGGCAAACAAAAAATTTATCAAATGTCCACTACATGCAGGATTAGTTATGTAGTTGTTGATAGACTGAAATAGAGTTACTAAAACTATTTGAAGCAATTCTGGGGTATACTTGTGGCCTATTATAAGTAACAGTTCAGAACTTAAGTATTCAACTTAGCAGAAATGAATACTTAAACTGTTGGTTTTGTTATAATTTTATATTTGATTTTCCTTAATTTTTAAATTCCTGATTAATGAACTAGTCTTGGAAAATGTTATATTAGTCTCACAGATTTCTTCCTTGATACAGTGAATACAAACATTTCATGCTGTGTTTATTTGAAATAGGAACAGGCATTTTCTATATTTTAGTGACATATGGTGCTAAGATTTTATCATACTTTCTTATAGAGAGCCAAGGAACTTTCTCTGCTTAAAAATGTGTGTTTATAAACAATAGACTTACAATGAATATTCCCATCTGTTAGGTGAACATAATTTGTGTAGAAATTCCTGTACTAGGTGGAGTACTGTGCAACTTTTTTGGTTTATTTGTTCCCCTGGTGAGACATTAGACTAAAGAGATGGTACAAAACAGCATATGCCTAATATTCAATTTGGTAACTGTTTCTCTATTTTTGTGCATTAGTACACAGAATTACTATAGAAATTCATAAGAATTTAAAATCTATTTAGGATACTACAAAAAAGGAAAAATAGAATGAATAACAATTATATAAATATGGTTATTTTGCAATGACAGAACTGTTTGTAGTTTTAAACTCCAGTAACTTGTCTTAATTCTTTTCCAAAAAATTTGTTGACTTTGTTTTAACCTATTCTTAAAACTCCTTGTTGTAATCACAGTATCTAATAATCAAAGCTGTTCATCCTTCTAGTCTTGATTTGTAATTTAAATAAATGGCATTGACTCTTTGTGTTCAGTTTGATATTATTCTGATGATCTTCAATAATTAATTTTTTGTTTGAGGTGAACCATTCCTAAGAACAGAATGAAATTTTGATGATTAAAACTTAGCTATTTTTTTTCATGAAATATTTTATTAATCTTGCCGTAGGCTCTCAAGACATTTATCAGAGGGAAATATACTTTGATTAATATTTGCTTAATACTGAATTATCTGTGTTTTCCAAATATTATTCACTTAAAAATATACCTGCTAGTTCCTTGCTAAAGTTTTCTAATTGCGCACACTCGAATGAAAAGATCAGCAATTAATTGTGTATAAGTGATTTCAAAGTAAGCTTAGGAACCGAAAGAACAAAGTTTATCAAACATTGTGCTTTTTACCTGATTTTTTTTTTTTTTACTTGCAGATAACTATTACCACAACTCCCCCACCCCCCAAAGGATAGCATCACTGCATTTTCTTTTTCAGACAATAAGCTACCATTGATTGGATTTTACTCTGTTTTCTTTCTTATGATGACATCTCCCACATGTGAACCGTATCTAAACATCAAGCCTTATTCTTGATTTGTTTGTGAAGGCCTAGAAACTAATTAATGGACTCTTAGGTAACATGAAAGCAAGGGTTCCAGAACTAGAAAACTCACTTCAAGTGACTCTTGGTTATTCTCTTTGCTTGTGGATTTCAACCATCTGAAGTTATCAAGTAAACAAACAGTAAACCTAAAGTCACATTTTTATGTAAAATGTGACTTCTGACTTACTTTTTTTTTATTATAAAGTTTTACTGAATTTCTTAGAAAGGCATTGGTTTGAAGGGTGATTATCTCTAGTCATGGGAATGAAAAATACTGATGAAATGACCTTTCAATCATCCAAAATGTTTTTAAAGTTAATGTCAGACCCTATATGGAGAAGTAAGGAATGGGGATGTATAAGTTTCGTTTGGGGATGTCTACAACTGTGAGTGGAAAAGTTATGTCATGATGTACTTTCTTTGCCTTAATAACAATATCTGTATCTTATCTTGAAAGTGTTCTTTGAACTTTTATATAGAGTGACATAGCCCATCATCTTAACACTGTTGCTAGTTCTAGAAACAGTACTTAGAAATCCTGAAAGAATTATTAAAACATTATTGAAAAATCTGATATATGTGTCATTAGTTCTAGCTGTTTAACATCTTTCATTCATTCAACCTGTCATGAGTGAAACCTACTATATGTGTCTCACTGAGCTAAGACCAGGGATGCAATGATGAATAAGGCAGATCTAGAGTCTAGCTTTATGTAATACTTACAGCCAGGATGGGGAGACAGAGATTTATTGAATCTCACAATAAAATGAAAGTTGCTGGTAGTGTTTTGGCCAGGGAGGGTTTTGTAGATATTAATTGACCAAAAATAAAATATCTGTTGAACATCTAGCTAAGATGTCAGGACTATTCTCTCAAGTGAAACCATTGATAACTTCCTCTTGGTGTTTTTCAGGTATATTATTCCATCTTTACAGAGACATGATGCTGGCTTTTACCGTTGTGTAGTACGAAACAGAATGGGAGCACTCTTGCAAAGAAGATCGGAAGTTCAAGTCGCATGTAAGTGCACATGGAAAGATCTCCAGATAACAAATAACAACGTGTCTGTGAAGTTGTTAATCAAAATCAGTTTTAACATTGTAGGAAATGAGATTTTTATCTTAGATTCTACTTGGAATAGAATAATTGCTAAAATTGGTTGAGAGATAAGGGCCAACATGGTTATTCTGAGGAAGAGGATGAGGGAGGAGGGTAATGTGGTAAGTAAATGTCTGTTTTTTCAATTCAGCAGATTAAGGTTCCAATAAGGTTCTGCAGTTGACTGAAAACTATGAAGAATGAGACATATTCTGTCTGTGAATCAATTAGTTGCTCCTAGCTTTTATTACACTAACATTAAAAATGTTTAAAAATTTAAAAATTAACCTAGTTAGATAAAATTTCTTCAATTCATAATCAGTTCTTTCCAGTGCTGATTGGTTCAGTAATCTTTTAGCTGCAGCATAAAAAGTGCATGGATTATAAATAAATGTACCAGATAGTATTAATTATTATTACAATAAAGCAGACAAACCTTTTTAGGTGGTGCCTTTTCTTCACAGATTTTGGATTGAAAAAGGGCCAACTTCACATGGGCCAACTTCCCTCGCCTAGTCCTCCTAAACACTACACTAAAATTCAGACTCCCTGTGTTTGGATATCCTTCAGCTGTAAAAGTTTCATTCTCCAAAACGGGTCTTTCCAGTAGAGAGTTAATTAAAATGGTCTCTCTGCTTTTTTATACTTTGAATTTACCACCAAAATATTGCTTCATTTAAAAGAAAGCAAAAAGTATTAAGAAATTTTTAATCACACATTAATATGTCCTGGTAGGTTTTAGAGAAGTCTTAAAAACTACTAAAGTGAGCTGTGTTAATCAGTGATGACAGTATTTTCTCATTTGTTATTTTCACCCCTTTAAGGTCTCTAGTTTTTCAGTGTTATATAAAATAAGATAATTTTAGTTATTCTATTCTACTATCATTATTCATGACTGAATTAGGTGCTGTTGCTGTACATGTTTATTTTTTAGTTACTAAGAGGGCTTAAATTTTTCTGAATTGTGGTGGTTAAATCATTCCACTAAATCTGTCTGCAGAATAATTCAGAATTCAATTCAATTGAATAATTGAAAAGATAGTAAATTAAGAGTGCAGATCAATACCCAAAACATATTTGAATAAGTTAACAGTTTGGAATTTATCATAATATATTAAATTCTGTTTTAGAAAATTAAATTGTGTACTTTCTTTGCTTAATTATTTAAATCCTAGCTCCTATCCTTTATCTCTAGCTTTTAGATTTTCTTTTATCTCTCTTTTCTCTTTTGATAATAAATTTGATTTGACTCTAAAATAACCATGAATATTTTCATTAATTTGTTTCATCTTTTACCTAAACTATTAAATGCTGCTTATAAAAGAAATAATTTCTTTTGAATCAAAAAATCCTTTTATAGACAATTTCTGTGCATTATTACAACTTATATACAGTCAGACAAAAATATTTAGGCCATATTTACTTGTATTCATATATCTGTACATAACCATAATAATGGACATTTTTCAAAATTTCAAATGTTACTAATTTTATAATTGATAACTTATATCCACATTCTAATGGCTGTGTCTTTCTCTGGTGTCATTTTTAAATTGTTGGTAACCAGTAGAACAAAGACTGGAGCAAAACTTACCGTCCCCAAATTAGGTCAATAGTATGGGCTTTAGAAAACCTGTAAAAACTAAATGATGGCGAGAAAATATTTCCTCCAAAATATCTGTTAGGGAAATAGTCACCCAGAAATGAAGGAAGAGAAGACTAAACAGAAAAGTGTTAGTTGCTTGAAAGATTTGCGAACTTCAGGTTCATCTTAAGATTCCTAAAAGCATTTTTTTCTTTGAACACTGCTTCATGTGACATTAGACTGCTTTTCAATATTTTATTTCAATATTAAGATCAGTTGCAAACATTTCATTGTATTGTTGCAGGAACACAGAGACCATGAAGTTCTGCTGATTAATGCATTTGAGAATACTTGGGAGGCTCATGGCTTTAGCTCACGCTTCACTTCTCCACTAAATCTGCACTCATCAGCATTGCTGCTTGGTCTCTTTCGTCTTATTGCTTAATTATAGCAATGTTGGTGACTTTCCTATAAAATATCATTATTTTCATCTTTGACCTCGCTCTTCAAAAAGGAGGTTTCTGGAATTTTAAAAGTCTGATTTTTCTCCATAGATATGGGAAATTTCATAGCTACAGATCAGAGGAGAACAGTTTCTCAAGGACACGCAGCCGTTCTCAACTTACTGCCTATCACCAGCTGCCCCAGACCGCAAGTGACTTGGTTCAGGGAAGGGCACAAGATTATTCCAAGCAACAGAATGTAAGTTGTTCCAACTTTAGAATACAATTCCTTAACCATGTTGGCGCCATTTACATATTAATTGTGCCATTTAAGCTTCAAAAAGAATAGCCTAGTCTAGTATCCTAACCAAATCCTTAATAAACAACTATTTTCAAACTGGTTGGAAACTTTTAAGCAGTTTAGTACTCCCAGAATATTTTTCAGCATGCCAGGTGCCTTTAATGAAGCACCCTTACTTTTTGATTTGTTCTTTCTGTTCTGAATGCGCATTTTGTGCTATCTTTGTCATCCCTGAGTTGTGTTTGGCTCCAAGGACCAAATTAATGAGTGCTGATTTTCAGTTATAGAGCTGTGGGGTTTTTTGCTTTTTTTTTTACTGAGCCATGTTTGATACTACTTTCTCTGACGATAAAACAGTAATTACCACTTATTTCTCTTTATCCTTTTATCCTACCATGACAGTTTTATTTCCCTTCGTCTAATTAGTGGCTCATCCACCTATTGCACAATAGTTGCTTCGTGATTAGTTAAGCATTATTTCAAGGTGTTCTTTCGTATCCCACACTAAAGATATTTATTGAATGCCAAATAGATTTCTTCATTTGAAGTTTAATGTGATCAAAAGAACATTTGGCATATATTTAATAATTGGGCATTTTGCAATGTGATTTAAAGATGATATGCCAAATATAAAGACATGAACATTTCTGAAAAAATCATGAAGTGTTACAAGTGTGGGCTAAAAGTCAAATATTTATGCCATCATATGGTTGCAAATAGATAAAAATTAATCAGAAAAGAACTCTTGTTTTGTTTTGTCTTGTTTTTCCAAAAAGGGTATGTCTAAAACCACTTGTTGAATAGTTTTCTAATGGGATTATGAAAACAATGGGCCCCTCTTGCTTCTCCTCAACCTGAGCATCAATGGGATCCTTTTCTAAGCTCAGTGCTTTTCCCTAGCACCCCAGCCTGCTGGAACCTGGATTTTTCTTAAGCTCATTTAGCAGATGTTCTATTTTGATAATTGCAAATAGAAACAAATATTTAAATATATAAACCCATATTTTAAAATTCTAGCACAGTTATCAGTTACCTTGGGAAATGGAATAACTGCTCTCCTTTTTATTATTTTTCTTAAAATATGCTAAGGTATACATCTATACATTGATTTTAGTAACATACGTCTCTTAAGTTACAGTGAAAACAAAGACTTGGGGTCAGTTTCTCATCCTCTTAGTAGACCGTTGAATGGGACAAGGCAAGTTATGATAGAATTCTGTTCAAATATTATGGATGGTTCTGCTGTTCAGTGCAATGTGGCTGAGAAAAGTTTTGACGAATGCTGAAAAGTTGTTAGGTGCAGCGAGTGGGTGGGATGTCAGGGGGGTGGGTGGGGAGTGGGCAAGCGGGTGGTTTGAATTAGGTTTCCTCTCAAGCACTGAAGCTTCTAATTAATGCCAGTGGCAACACAATTTATGGTGAAGGATTATTTTAAATCTGTAGTGAATAACTATATATTAATTCATTTGTTAATTTGTGGTCTTAAGCTATCTATAACCATGAAGCAATATTTATTCAAGAACTATGAAAGGCTATAGAATGAAACAACAACTTCTATTTTTATGTTTTTTTGCTTGCAAATTTGTGCTAAAGACTGTTTAATTCCTGGTGAGCTAATAATGTAAAGATGCTAGTAGGGCTTTAACTTAGTGTCACATCAAATAAATGGCCTACTTACAACCGTGAAGCTGTTGATAAATTTCCAATCTCAGTAGAATAATATGCCAGTATACCTTTTTTTTTTTTGAAAGAGATAAGATGGGGCTGATTATGGATGTTTACACTTTTGCAAGGCCCTTTAGTTTCATATTTTCCACCTCATCATCACCCCCATGTTTATTAAGTACCTGCTGTGCAAGATATCATAAATCAGTAGTTACGTGGTTTGCTCTGAAAATTTATACATCATTCAAAGATACATTACTTTCCACTCTTAAAAAAAGTTCATATTTGAACGGCAGAAGGAAGGGCACTTCTGCATTACCCTGGCCTGAACGGTTGGCAGACAAGAGTCACATGGCATTAGCTCTCTTCTGTACCCCCAAGAGCTGTCAGTTAAAAAGGGAATACTTACAATTTTTCATACAAATTGAAACAGATCAGACTTCTGCACCTGCTTTTAATCAGATTATCTGAGGTCAGCTCCCAACACATCAGAAGAAATGTACCTTTGTAATGGAGTAGAGGAACTTTATTTTACCATCCACCCCCCCTTTTTATCTCATGACCTTTAAAATGTGATCTTTAGACTTATAATTATTTTTTTTTTCATTTTAAAGGCAAGAGTATATCTAATATCTCCCAATTTGAAAAATGAGATTAACTATTGATAATTTTAACAACTGTTATTTGTTGAGTACCTACTTTAAACATATGGTATTGAGATGGTACCTCACTGTGATCTTGATTTGCATTTCTCCAATAAGTGATTGAAACATTTTTTTCATGTGCCTGGTGGCCATTTGAATGTCTTCTTTGAGTTGTATCTGTTTAACCCTTACACCCATTTTCTGATTGGATTATTGGTTTCATTTTTGTAGACTTTTATGAGTTCTTGGTATGCCTTTGATATCAGTCCTTTGTCAGATATACTCTTGACTGACCCATGTACCCTGTGACTGGCACTTACCTCAATGCTCCAGCTCATTCAACATCATGCTTTCAGACCTTAACAGATGAGAGTTACATTTCCATATCACTTTAGTAGGTTCTGCTCCCTCAAATAGTTTCTAACTGCTTCTAAATATTGACCATTTAAATATCTTTGTTTTATAACTTTGTCTGATCTGTGCTGTGTATAGCAGTCATGTAGTACTGGAGTGGCTGAATGAATGACTGAGTGAACAAATGAATGAATGAAGAAATGTGAAAAAGTCATGTGATATTGTAATCTTATATCATGAAAACCTCCTCACCAAAAAGGGAAACTAGTAAGCACAATCAATTTCAGAAAAAAATGCTGTTGATGAAGGTGAAATATATTTTGGAAGGACAACTAATTTGAAAGTATTGAGTATAGATTATATTTGAAATTTCAAATAGGTAATTATGGGTTTATATTTATCTGATAAGATGAAAAATATGTTTTTTTTTGATTTTCTGAATCCAGATAGTTTGTAATCTTTGCATATGAAAGATGAATATAGCCTTGCTTATATAGTCTAATTTGATAATAAAATTGTTCTGTGTTATTTCAGTCTTGATATATTTCTTTGTTTTCTTTTATTTCTTAACATATGAAATGTGAATGTTGATGTCATGCAATATTTCTATTACCTCCAGGAGGTAATTTATGTCAGCAGTTATCAGATTAGGACGCAAAAACTTGTTCTGTACAATGCCATTCTTTTGCTTAATTGCAGGTTCTTGTGCTCAAATTGCATCCTGTAGCCTACCTGACAGGAATGTATAAGCACAAGTATACTTGCATGTGTTTTTCAGGGAATGCAAAGTTTATAGATTAAATATTTCACACCTCCAGTCAGTTTTTCCAGGGAAGGTCTGAATTGTGAAGTATGGGCAGTAAATGGCACCCCAGGTGACTTGGAAACAGTCTGGCTCATAATTGTACATGCTTAAATACTCAAATATCCATTAACTTATTGCATCCATTTCATTTCAGTTGCTTCAAGAAAGATTTGTTTAAATTAGCACTTGTATTGGAAGTTGCAGTTTAGTGCTTGAATGAAGTAGGTCTGGTTGCAAAAATATTTTTATAGTTAACTGAGCTTTCAAAATAACATGCTTTTAAACTTTTTATATTATATTTTATAGGCATTTTGTAAATGTTTATAGAATATGTCTATATATGTGAACTGAGCCTTGTTTGTTGTAAGTAGAAGAGACTAGAAGATGCAGGATCTGAACATACTTCCACTATTAACTCTGAGACTGAACAAATGTTTTACTGTCCTTGACTCCATTTGCTAACATCAGAAAGGAGGAAGGCTTACTGGTGACCTACAAACTCCTTTCTTGTGCTAACATTCAATAATACTTATGGAGGGGTGCTCATGGCCAGTTCTGCCTCTCCTTAGCTCTTTCTTCCTTTATGTGTTCAATATTTATTGAGTACTTATTTTGTGCCAGGCACTGTGCTAGCAGCTCAGGACAGAAGTGAGGCATTGAAGGTCTTGCCATCACAGAGTAGTGTACAAGGTGCAAAACAGCTATGTTCTGAGGAGGCTAAACATCATGCAGAAAGCATAATGTGAGTATGAGAGGACTGAGTTGGAGAAGAAGATGGGAACCTTATTCTACATCATGTGGGCAGGGATGGCCTCTTGTTGACACGATTTCTGTGACTGACATATGTTACAGTCTTCCAGCTTGTCCTCTAAACATTGTGCCGTCATACATTAACAATTGAAAGTTACATTGCTATATCACATTTGTAGGTTCTGTCCTCTCAAGTAGTTTTTAACCTCTGTTCAGTATTCACCATCTAAAACATCTTTGTTCTCTAGATACATGACTGCAAAATTGAGACTACTAGAGTGGGAGAGAAGGTGGGGGTGGGAACAAAGCATGGAAGGGATGCAGTGGTCTTAGGTAAATGGCTGAAGGTATTTGGTTGGTGTGTGTGATGTACTGACATACATCTGAGGATGCATGGGCCTGTTCCTCAAAATCATATACAGTGTTGTAAACCAATGTTGCCTCAATTAAAAACAAACAAATAATCAAAAAAGACATCATAACAGCAAAAATTATGCTGTGTAAGTTTAGTGACTGCATTTGTATATAGTATTATGCATAACAGACAGGCAGTACTGCAATGGCTGAATGAGTGAATGAAGAAATATAGAAAAATGTCATGTAGTATTTGTAAACTTCCTCACCAAAAAGGAAAAGAAATAAGTATAAAAAACTTCAAGAAAAATGTTGTTGATTAAGGAGAAATATATCTTGTGCTAATGATATGTTAAAGTGCTATTTTGGGAGTCTTCCCTGGTGGCACAAGGGGTTAAGGCCCAGCGCTATGAAGCATCCACAGTCACTACAGCATGAGTTTGAATCACTGGCCAGGGAGGTGACCCACATGGTGCAGCAGACCTCTCCTGCCTCACCTACTCCTCCCCTCAGCAGTGTATTTCAGTAAATCTGCCTGTGCTGTTCTCCATTCTGTCTCTGGTGAATTTTTCACACCCCGCCCCCATACCTCTGGCCTGTAACCCAGTTCTTGTATGCATAAATAAATAAATATTTTTTAAAATGCTATTTTGAGTTAACTTTACATACAATCATATGTGCAGATTTTTAAGAGTGCAGGTTAGTAAATTTTAACAAATGCTTAATGCATATAGTCACCATTTCTAACTAGTCGCCTCATACTGGTAGGACCCCTTCCCCTGTCCTACTCCTGCCTAGTAATCTAACTAGTCTATTAGTTTAGAACAATTGGGTATTTAGTTCTATTACTATAGCTTAATTTGCCTCTTCTAGAATTTTTTTTATCAATGTAATCAGAATATGAAATCTTTTCTGTCTGACTACTTTTATTTGACATAACTTCTATGAAATTCTCAAGGTGATTTTAGTGTAATAATTACTAATATTTTTGAGTACCAGCAGCTTTTTGAAGTGTTTTCTAGAGAATGAATCATCTGATCTTATAGCAGCTCAGATAAGTTGGTCCTGTTATTATCCATGCTTTTCTGATAGGGACTAAGGCAGAGGACAGGTCAACCACTGGTTGGTGTGGTATACATACGAAAAGTTGTGATCCTAGAGGTTGTGATCCTCTGAACTCCAACAGCCACTGACCTAATTTTATCACATAGAGAATGTTATACGATGGAATTGTATAGTCGATAACCTTTAGGATTGGCTTTACTCAGAATAATTCTCAGGTTATTGCATGTAGGGGCAGTTACTTCCTTTTTATTGTGCCATATTCCATATGGCCATACCAGTTACACAACCATTCACCTGCTGAAAGACAAAAACTGCTATAAACATTCTTATACAGGTTATGGGTGAACATAAGTCTTTTTTTTTTCTGCAATAAATGCTCAGGTGTGCAGTGACAGTCTGTAAGTTAGTTGTATGTTTTTTTAATTTTTTAAGAAAATGCCAAATGGTTTTACAGAGTGTCTTTACCATTTATATAGTTCTACAAGCAGTGTGTGAGTGACCCAGTTTCTCTGTTCCCTTATCAGCATTAGGTGTTATCACTATTTTTTCTTCTAGCTGTCCTAATATGTGTGCGCTTATAAATATTGTGTTTTTAATTTGCCTTTCCCACATGGTTAATAATGTTGAACATCATTTAATGTACTTATTTTAAAAAGAACCAAGGAGGAAAAAAACCAAATTTCTTGAAGTAAAAAATATAATCATTTATTTCAAAAGTCAGTTTGAATGGATGAAAGAACATGCAACTAAAGTGAGAAATATTGTTCTGGTAGATCTGAGGAAAGTGCTCAGAATAAAGCCCAGAGATAAAAAGATGGAAAATACAGGAGACAGAACAAGGGAAATAGAGGACAGAATAACTAGCAGACCTCTAAAACGAGTTGCAAAGGAAAGAAGGGAGAGTGTGGGAGATTGATAATACTGAAAGATAATTGTGTTAGTTCCTAAAATGATGAATCTTTAGAGTCAAGAAGCAGAATAAGTTCCAAGTAGGATAAGTAAAAATAAGTCCAAATCTAGATCTTTTGTAGTGTAACTGTAGAACTTTAAAAGGCGAACTCTGAGGAGCAACCATACATGTAATTCAGTTTGCCTCAAAGGAACAGCAATTAGATGACAGTGGGCAACAACAATAGAGATGATATTAATACCAAAGATAATGGAGTAGTAGCTTCAAAATGCTAAAGGATATAATTGTCATTATAGAATTCCATATTCAGCTAAATTAATATCCAAAAGTGAGGAGAAATTATATTTTCAGAAGAGACAAGAATTTACATTTCTTAGAACTTTAGACCTACTAAGAATGAACCTGAGGGGAAAAGATACTGAATCTAGAAGGAAACAGAATGTTGCTCTTCATTTCATTATTTCTTTAGGAAATGTTTGCAATTGCAATTTTAGTATATTTTAAAAATAAGTACTAGGAAGTAGGGTTAGCAAATGGAGATAATTTGGGAATTTTTATTGAGAATGACTGATTAAACAGAATGGATACCTGAGGTTTAGGGGTTTGGTTTTTGCTTAAGGTGGGAAGAATTTATATGCTAATATTACAAGCTAATGTTTATATGCTAATGGAAATTCACTACTACTGGAGAAAAATATTAAACTTGAAGGGGTTGTGAGTTTACCTAGAGGAGTGAAGTCCAGGAGATGGTGAGAGGCTGGTGGCTTGGGCACCCACATAACAAGCATGAGAACAAGGGCCCAGCTCGATGGTGGTCCTCAGGCTTCATAAATGATGTGGTAGCACTCCAAGGGATAGTCTTTGGTAGAGACAAGGGCAGCTTTTGCTGTAACAGAATAAAACTAAGAACTTGGGTTTGGAGGCGTATTATTCAGCAGATATGCTTGTGGAAAATGGAGGGATTTCTTGTGGATTTTTATTTTCTCTGTAAATATCAGGATGAGGTTTTCCATTTAAAATAAAGTGTGGCAAAAGGAGAAAAGTGAAAGTATTAAATAATCATCCAGTGAGTATGAGCAAATTAAGCAGCAGGTCTATGAGGCCATTTGAGTGCAAGCTCACGGTTGCAGTGTCTGGTGATGGATTTCTGCAGCAAAGTCAAGAGGTTTTAGTGTAATTGTCCAGAAGGTTAAAGTTTAGCCTGACAGTCAAATGGGTGATAAACAAGGATGTCAAGAGTGTTTGTTAGACAGAGATAACTCTAGGTCATTTCTAACTTGGGTAGGGAGAAGTGATAGAATTTAAGATGTCATATTAAGAAATGCAGAAAATTTAAATAGAAGAATTATTTAGTGGGGATGAGAGAAAGCAGGTGTATTGGGCTCTCAGATCCCTCTCTTCTTCACCTTGGCTGCTCCCTCCACCACTAACCTCAGACTTCTCTGCCCATCTTGAGTGATCAGGTGATTCAGGCTAGAAAGGTGACCAAATTTCTGGGCAGTGAACTTCAGAGAATGGGATTGTGAAGGATCCAGATAATGGAGCAGCAGATTAATTTCTCACAGCACCCCAGATGAACTGTACTCTGACATATAGCTTTCTGAAGCCACTCTGCAGTCGTCATGTGGGTCAAGCACAGCTGCAAAACTGGCCAGCTTGGTCCTGCTGCCCTCACCTGCCTACCTTCCTGCCGATCAGGGAAGTGTCACATAGAAGCTGTTGCAGAGGCTCTATTTCCCAGGATAACTGACCCAGGATGTGGGGTATTTTGAGATCTGGAATTCAGACTGGAACTTTTAGAGGGGTTGGTGGCATTTAGGGAAGACCATGAGAGTCAGTGTAGAAGAAAATAACCACAGTGGAAGAATGAGGGTTGAGCTGCAATACCTCAGGGTTAGAGTTAGCATAGCCATGAGCTTAGATGCTAACCCACCTGGGATGATGGCTGGGAGAGTCCAAGTAAGATGGGGAACAAAGAGATTCCTTCTCCAGTAAGAAGGGGGAGCCATCAGCACCTACAGGGGGATACATGGACACTAAATGGTAGTAAAGCTTGACTGCATGGACTTCAAGGTGCTGGGATTTGGAAGGAGGAAGAGAAGAAATAGTTTGATGGTTGCCTGAAGATGGTTTCAGTGATGCTTGCTTTGAGTAGAATAGGCAAAGTAAAGACCACCTAGAATTATTTTTGGGGGCATTTGATGTTGGGTTCTAACATCTAGTGGCTTGGAATCCATAGGTATAGCCTAAATATTTCACCACTCTCCCACCCCCATTATATTGAAACCCAATGCTCAAGGTGGAGTCTTTGGGAAGTGCTTAGATCCTGGAGGACAAGAGGGTAGAGTGCTCGTGGGATTAGTACCCTTACAAAAGAGACACTAGACAACTATCTCACCTTTTTTCCTATCATGTGTGGACAATGTGAGAAGATGGTTTTGTGTGAACCAGGAAGAGGAACCTCCTCAGAATATGAATCTGCCAACACCTTGATCTTGAACTTCCCAGCTTTTATAATCATTAGAAATAATTGTTTGTTTTGGTAAGTGACCTATTCTATGGTATTTTGTTATAGCAGCCTGAACAAACTAAGACACCCAGACTGGAGTTATCTATCTTAGGGAGGTCGGAAGCTTAGTCTTCATATATGAAGCAGAGAGAATGATATCTTCCTTCTTGTTATATCGTAAGATATAACAAGACATGAATGAGAAATAATTTACCTACTCTTGGTGAGGAAATGGAGACAGTTCATTCTTTATGGCACCCCCACATCCCCCCAAAAAAGTTCATCCTGAAGCTAATGTTATATTCTGTATAGATGTTCTATATATTCTGTATAGAGGTTCTATATGTGTGATGCTCTATATTCTGTGTAGAGACTCTATATGTGTCTGTGCATGCCGATGTTTTATAAGACTTAGAGCCAGCTGGGGGCAGGGACTCGGGGGTAGAGGATAAACTGGAGTCAAGAGATGCCTTAGCTCCTGAAAGATGCCCTCAGCCTTTCCCAAATGCTGATCTAAATAAAACTGAGAAAGGGCCTGTTATTATTCCAACCTTATCCAGGAGCAGTCCCATTATCTGAGCTTATACTACCCTGGGACAAATTATTGTCCATAAAAGTAGGTAAGAAAAAGAATGGAGGTGTTACATTGCTCCATTGTGTCCTGTGTCACTTAATGACGGGAATATTTTCTGAGAGATGCACTGTTAGGCAGTTTCATCATTGTGTGAGTCATGGAGCATAATTACATGGCCTCAGTAGCACAGGCTACTGCACAACTAGGCTCTGCCATATATATAGCCCATTAAGACCACTACCATATAGTGATGTGTAAAGAGAACTAAGGTTGTTAAGGTTGTTATGAGAATTACATATTTTCTTTGGGACAGTTGGGCGGTATTGGATGGAGGGTTACCTTATATATTTTTAAATTGAGTTATCAACTGTAGCTAGCAGTAGCTAGATGTTTAAATTTGAGGTCTGTGTCATTGCATGATGCAGATGGATTTCATGAAGGTCGCCGAAGAGTCTTCTTTTTGGGAATGTTAGTGGTGCAGGCAGTGACATGGAGCCTACTGCTCTGGGATAAAAGCTTATCACAGCTTGAGGCCATTAGACTGAATAGCCCAAGGGTGGGGATCTTAGAATTACTCAGTTCCATTTGAGTTGGCAATGTAGCATTTAACGTTAATGACAAGAATTTAATATTCCATGTATCAATTTTTCATTTGAAAATAAAATACCACTTCATTTTACATGAACAGATCTAGTGACAATAATGCATTTCTTTACAAGTATTAGCCTATTATACATCTTAAGTCAGTTGCACATAATTGCATTTCACCAACTCTACATAATACTTTAATTAAAGCTAGGATAATTAAAATACAGTTTTAATGAACAATAAATTCTGAAGTTGCCAAGCCTGAAATGTGTTAGTTGAATCATACCTTGCTCTTTTCTTAGCTTTAAAGTCTGTATCCACATTATGTTTTGAAATAGCAAGTCATGAACAGGAAGTTATTTTTTAAATGTACATAATAGTATGTATACTAAATAATATGTTTCTTTATGACTGTCATATATCTGTCAACCCCTTTTTCTACTAACTGTAATGCCTTGAAGCAAGAAAAAACTTTTCTGGTTTTATTGAGATATAACATACATATAACTTTATATTAATTTTAAGTGTACAATATGATTTGATTTATGTGTATATTGTGAAATGTTTACCATAGTAAGTTTAGTTAACACCCATCACCTCGCATCATTACACATTTTTTTCTTGTGTTGAAAATTTTAAAGAGCCATTTTCAGCAACTTTCAGATCTACAATACAATATTGTTAACTGTGTTCACCATCTCCAAAACTCATTTATCTTATAACTAGAAATTTGTACCTCTTGGCCACTCCCATCCATTTCCCCACACTTCCCCTCTGGGGACCACTATTCTACTGTTTCTATGAGTTTTCTTTTTTAGATTCCACATATAATTGAGTTCTACAATGTTTGTCTTTCTCTCTATGACTTATTTCATGTAGTATAATGTCCTCAAGGTCCATCTGTGTTGTTGCAAATGACAAATTTCAGTGTTTTTAATGGCCAAATAATATTCCATTATATGTATTTTTATCATTAATACACACAGAGTCATGTACTACCTAATGATGACCTTTTTCATCAACTATGGACTGCATCTATGATGGTGACCCCTTCAGATAGCCTAGCTATGTAGATGACTGTACTATCTAGGTTTATGTAACAATACCCTGTAACTTTGCACAACAGTGAAATTATCTAAGGGTGCTTTTCTCAGAATGTATCCCCATCATCACTAAGTGAAACATGACTGTGCCTGTGTTTATAACTTTTTTAATCTGTTCATCTATTAATGGACACTTGACATTTTAGGTTGTTTTCAATTCTTGGCTATTACAAGAAATACTGTTATGAACATGAGCCTGCAGATACTTTTATGAGGTAGTGAGTCCTTGTCCTTTAGATATATCTCCAGAAATGGGATTGCTGCATAGTACGATAATTTTGTTTTTAATTTTTTGAGAAACTTCATATTGTTTTCCAATGTGATTGCACCAATGACATTTCCACCATCTGTGCACAAAGGGGTCCCTTTTCTTTGTAACACTTATGTCTTGTCTTTTTTATAATAACCATTATAAAAGGTGAGGTGATAGCTCGTGTATAATTTGTGTCATCTGATGATTAAGATGTTAAGCCCCTTTTAATGTACCTGTTGACCATTTGTATGCCCTCCTCGATAAATGTCTATTTGGGTCCTTTGCCCATTTTAATTGGATAATCGCCTTGTCTTTGAAGACCCAGCAACTTAGTACAGTGTTTGACCATACCAAGTTGCTGATACTTATTGGATGAGTGGGTAAATAGTTCTTGAAAAGAATAAATGAATAATAGTACTTGGTTTATTCTGGAGAGGTGAAGTAGAACAATGTATGCTGGACTGAGACTTCGAAAACTGGGTCTTAATCATAGATCTGTCACTTAGTTAACTGTTGAACCTTGTACAAGTCGTTTATTCCCAACAAAGATGATATTCTGGTATATCTCAAATGAAGTATAACAGCAGATTGCTAATGAGTTCTTGGAATTATTAGGAAACATATTTATTTGGTGGGTGAAATTACCGATATGAAAACTCTTTCTAACCTATAAAATAAATGTAGTGTATTGGTATTATAATCATTCCCATTTCTGTTCATTACTCTCTAATTTTGGATGTAAACATTCATTAATATTTGAAATCAGCTATTCATTAACTCATTTGGAAGTATGGATTTTAAGGTAGTTTTGGCAATGAATTTTCAGTCATTGGTCAGCGGTACCACATGTGAAACAGAAAACAAAAAGATATGCTGCTCTAACCTCCTCAACTCCTTCCCTGCTCCTCAGTTATAATGTCTCTGGGAAATTCAAGCCAGGCTTAATTTTGGCTGGATAATTAAGGAACCATTGCTTCTATGCATCTAATGTATAGGTCATTACACAATCAAATGTAAGTGACTTTTATTAGCTTCTCTTTCAGACTATGAGTATCAGTGTTGCTCTTCCCCAAATACAGGTCATTTATTCATTCACTCATATGTTCATTTAACAAGAACCTAATTGCACTGGCATCATCCATGAAAGTTACTCCTGAAGCACTAAATTCCTTATGCGGAAATATACTTTGGATTTTCGCCAAGGGGTTACTGTTGGAGTTAATAAGTCAAGAATAAAGAAGATGTAACACTATTTCATTTGTAATCCATAAATAGGGCAAGGTACTTAAGGGTAGCTCTGGTGTGTGTGTGTGTGAGTGTGAGTGATGAGAATCCTGGTCCTAGTATCATCTGTTCTTATCCCAGGCATCTTGGGCTAGTTATACCACCTGTTATATCTTTATGCAGAAATCTGGGATACAAAAGTTAAAGTTCTCCACACAAGTGATGGGAGAAGGAAGATAGGAACACTTAAAAGTGAAAGACAGTCACAAAAGTGTGCCACTCCAGGGCAAGTGTGCATTTTAGGATTGGGGACCTGAGGGGAGAGATCAAGGCATTGGCAGCATGAGGAAGGTTAAATCAATCAAACAGATGAGAGGTAGCCCTTTAAATTTATCAAACTGTGTCCTCTTGGTGTCCTCCATATAGGAGGAGAGTTGCATTTCTGGGGTGCAGTGCACCTTGCAGAACTCCTGATACTGTGTTTTAAAAAGTAGTCCAGAAATACATACTGTAGAGTGAAAGTTCCTATACAAATGTAGGGGAGATGGGTAGGCTTCAGAAGGCGTACTGAATTTACCTAAGAAGAGCTGATGAGAGCCTGCTGTACTTTTCAGTTCTTTTCTGAGTCAGTGCAAGCCTCACTTAATGTCTGGAGACTCAGTTTTATAACATGTACAGTGGGGTAAACTGCTCCTGTGAGTTTCTGATGTGAAAACATTCTTTTGACTATTTGAGGTGGGGGGGTGGGTCTTGCTGACCTTAAGAGGAAGAAGCTTCTGGGGGCAGGTAAGTAATGGGAGGTCATGTAGATGCTCTCATTGCAAACATTGTGGAGATCTTGCAGTTCTCTTTTCTTTCTGCAAAAATGCTTTAAATCTTAATGGCATTCAGTAAAGAAAGAAGAAGAAACCTAATCACACAGATTTTGTGGATGACTCCATGGAGGAAGAAAGTGGCTACGTCACTTAAGATCAAATGATATGTTAGTGATTGAAACAAGGATGGAGTCACTATCTGAATGATACCTTTCTGGTTATGACTGTGGGTGTGTTTGACAAAGTTGATCTAGGTTTGCCCATAAGGGTTATGATATGATAAAATGGACCTTGTGCTGGGCAGGGGGCACCCTCTGCTCTGACCCATGGTGCCTGTAGTCGGGTGCCCCAGGACAAATCTTGAGCTTCTGTAAACTTCCATTTTGTCATCTAGAAAATGCAGGTGATTATAAACTAGCTTACATTTAAAATCACAGGATTTTAATTTTGTGAGTGATAATCAAATACCATGACACATATTAGAACCTTTTCTGAATAACAGAATTATCTATAGAATGTGGAATTATTTCTTCACAAAGGCTCAATTTTTGCTGTTATCAGATCTGACCAAAGTCTACTGAGATCTAATTTATAGATTATTTGCATCCAGATGATAGTCCCTCATGTCAAGGTCATCATTCATCCATTTAACCTGTCAATCAGTCAGCACTGTGCTAGGCTCTGAGAATAAAAAAATAGTCTAGTGAATGGATTTAAGCCATCTCATCATAGTCCATCTTTTGGAGTCTTTTTCAAAATAACAGCTTTATTGAGATTGAATTTATATATCATAAGTTCTTTTTAGAAAACATAGCTTCTTAAAGTATATAATTCAGTGGACTTTAATACAATCACAGAGCTACACAACCATCACTACTATCTTAACAGAATATTTTCATCACTCCAAAGAAAACCCCATGCCTGTTAGCAGTCACTCCTCATTCCTCCCTCCTTTCCACCCTGGGCAACCACTAATCTACTTTCTGTCTCTATGGATTTGTCTATTCTGGACATTTCATATAAAAGGAATTATACACTATTTGGTCTTTTGACACCCTATTTGACCTTTTTCTTTTTTTCCTTTTGATTTCACTGATCATTAAATATTTCATTGGTTCTTTTCTTGGTCCTTTTCCTAAGATAAGTTCTATGAGTTAATGAAAAGACATTCCTTTACTCTTAATAGATGTTTGCCAGATGCCTCCTTTGTGTTACACACTCTGGCAGGTACTGGCTCCTTTTCTCACAAAATGATCAGTGAACAGATGAAAATGAACAGTGAACAGATGAAAAGTGGACAAATGAACAAACCCATAAAGATAAGGGTGATGAAAGAAGCTGTATCCAAGGACACAAAAGAGAAAGAGCCAGAAGGAGAAGTGGATTGGATGTCTTGGGTATAGTGTGGGGAAAGAGTCTGGTGTGGCTGAGACCTGAGAGGAAGCCAGAGGGCGGTAGTGCTAAGGGGAGTCAGTAGGGCCCAGATCATGCAATGATGGAAACAGATTTGGGTTTTATTCTAAACACCATGGAAATATATGGAGGGTTTTAAATGAAAAGGGTGCCATGCTCAGATTAGCTTTAAGAAAATGTGGCTGTTTTGTGAAGAATAGGTCATAAGGGACGAAGTTGGAAACAGAATCCATAGGAAACGTCGCAAACATCCTGACAGAAGTTGCTGATAGCCAAGATTAAGAAAGGGCAGAGGAAATAGAGAAAAAGTAAACAAAAGCTATAGCATAAAACAGAATTAATAATTAGTTTATGAGTAAATACTAGCAAAATAAGGATTAAAAAGTGCAGAACAGGACTTACAGATAGACTAGGAATATTGCAGCATCAGGCTTTTTGTCTCTGACTTGAGCAGTTGGCTGTGTATTTATTGAAATGACAGCTGCATAAGAATGGCTTGGGCATGTTAAGTTTGAGATGTGAGTGGAAAGATCAACTGCGTATTTGGAGATACACAAGTCTGGAGCTTAAAGGAAAGATGTGGACTGGTACCCAGTAATCCTGGGCTGGAATCATCAGTATAAGGCAGTATTTAAAGCCATAAGAATGATGAGTTCTAGGGAGAGAGGTTTTTGACAGGGAAAAAAAAAAAAAAGACTAGCTAATTTGAGGCTCTCCGACATTTAGAAAAGCACTGAGAAGTAAGATACCCCTAAAAGATAAAGGCAGCTATAAAGGGAAGAGACAAGCAGGAGTATTGATGTCAGACAGTTAACGAGAACTTTTTACCATAAGTAGTTTGGGTCAACAGGAGCTGAAACTCCTCTACAAACAGAAAATGAAGAGATCAGTAAAACTAAGGAGGAGAACAGGAAACATAAAAGGGAGAGAAGGAGACATGCAGAGAAAGAGAGAGGAAAGGCTGTGCTTTTGTAGTTTTCATCACCTTGTGAGTAAAACCTGCTCATGATGGTCTCATTTCTGCAGCCTGGTTGGGAAAGGCTGGTTTCTTTCTCTGCCAGAGCTATAAATTAGAAGGCGCCTTTTGAAAAAAATGTGTGGTAGACAGATTAGAAAGTTTGGGATCAAGCAACCATAACAGCACTAGTTCATGCTTCACCCAGGATGATTTTTCTTCATGTTTTAGTGCTTGGTCTTTATCATCACTGGCAGAATTGTACTGTTTTACCTTGGAAGGTTATAATGGGGAGGAATCCTCAGAATTTATTTATCTTTGAAAGCATGAATCTTTCCTTCTTCTGTCTACATTTGCCCATTCATTATTAGATGAAGTAACTTACTATATCTAAGAGACAAATTATGTCCTGTGGTTATATGTGCAATGCATATACTTTATTTTTATAGTCAGATCCCATAGTTAAGGCATGAAATGATTTTGTGAATTACCTAGCCTGAGTAATTTGGGGTATTTAGCATTTCCTCTATGAAATCTACACATGTCCATGATTATTTTAACACATCCCTTTCATTCAGTAATATCATTGAGAAGCCCTTAATGCCAACTGTAAAGATCTAGATGACCGTTTATGTATGCTCCGCTGAGCTAAGTACTCTATCCAAATCCTGTATCACGCCAAGTACTTGAAATTTACTATCAATGATCTTTTTAACTTCTTATTATTTTAAAACTGGATATACACACAGAAGGCATAGTCTAACTTGAAGCTGCTGTGTATGGGTTAATATTTTGAATTAAATTTTAGTTAAATTTAAGAATTTTGTCTGTGGAAATAAATGAGAAACAGTATTTGTGTTAATTAAAGTTGGAGAGGAAGTAGGAACTGGCAACCTGCCGTTGGCTTATCTCTGGTCTTTAGTTGTGAGTGGAATGTGAGCTGTTTGGTGCCTGGCTTTCATCTAACACACGCTATATGAATTTAAATAAATTGTGAATGCCCTGGATAAAATTTAATAATTTCTTTGATCTAATGATAAAATAAGGGCTTGTGTCAATCACAGAATTTAGAAAAGCATCTAATGATAATATATTCAAAATGCAGTTTCTAAATATTTAGTGGAAATTGCCCTTGTCTTAGCATTTGTGATTATCCTACTGCTCCTATTCTGTTTAGGAAGAATAATGACTACAACTTGCAAAAAAACAGTGTGCAACAGTGGCCAAGTATATGAACTCTGGTCAACCAGATTGCCTGATTTCAAACCCTAGAGCTGACATTTGGTAGCGGTGTGACCTTGGGCGTCTTGGTCAGGCTCTCTGTATTTAGTGTTGTCTTCTGTAAAATCTTTCAGGCTTGCTTGCAAGGATCACCTGTGTGAGCACCTGGAAATTTAAAGAACTCAGACAAGTATCTGGATCATAGTCATAACATCATGACTGTTCTTATTATATAAGTGGTTCTTACTACTCTCATTATTGTTATTACTTATTTGAGTGTTTCAAATAGAGGAAATGGCAATGGTTGTATTATTCTCTGGGTATTAGTTCCCTTAAAATAAATCTTGTAAAGCAAAATTGCATTTTGTATTCTGATTACTTTCATGCTATCTGGAGGCATGAAAATTATTTCTTTAATCCTTTATGTGAACAGAACTCCAAGCTCTCAGTAGCAATAGGTAAGGTGGAATTAATGAAGCAGTAGTGAAATAGATCCTTTGGTGAGTTCTAACTAAATCATGCAGGTTTTAAGATATGACCAGAACACATCACAGTGCTCCCCAAAAGGGCATCTGCTGATTACAGGAGATAGGAAGTATTACACTATTCCATAAGGTGAAACTTAAAGCCAGGGCCACATTTTTTCCCTTGCTCTCTGATTTGCCTTAGTACTAAAAGGAACAAACTTATCACTTCTGATAACTCTCTAAGATTGCATTTGCCAATTTCAACAAATGAGGAAGATAGGAACCAAACTGTCTTTCTTGAAAGCCTGAAAAAAGAAGGGTGTTAACTTAAGAGGAGTTGCTTTGGGAGGGTACAAGTTCCAGACTCCAGCTCAGGGAAGTGGTGCAGTTATTGAGCACAACAAAAGTAAATATTTAGGTTTCTGTGTCCTCTAGTGTGCCTCAGGGGTATAGAGAAATATATGTATGCATACATACCTGTATAAGAGTACATATGTAAATGTATGTGTATACACATATATTTTAGACACGTGTAGATACCCATGTATATATGTATATATCCATGTATGTGCTTATGTGTGAACATATATGCTATACACATATAATGTATAGCATTTCTTGAAGAGCTAGTATACATATTTAATTTCATTTTGAACTTTGAAGGAATGCATAATTAGATTAATTTAAATTAATGTTACTTAGTATGCTAAATAAGGTTGAGTCAAGTGTCTCCATACTTTTAGATCTATCTACAATGGTAGCAGACTTTGATTCCCCCATACTGGAACTGAGCAAGATTGCGATAATAACTTTTAGAGTAAGGTTTGTAATAATGAAATACCCTAGATCAGAGAAATGAAAACCCATGTTTCTCTCTTCAAATGGGGTGACTTTGGAGGGATTATGAAAAAATGGAAACTTACTCCATGCATACATTTTTTTTTCCTCTTTTGAGTTTCTAACTAAGTGAAACAGAAGGAAATTGAATTTATGCCTGTGACACAGCTTCTGATTAAGGGTTGATGCTTTCTGTAAAGTTGTCCTCTTAGAGGTTTAAGCTAGATTTGAGGGGTTTGCACAACACAGCACTGGATAAGTCGAAAAAACAAAGATAGTGTTTGGATCACGGCACAGCAGGAGCATGTGTGTGACATGTTGGTTAACCAACTCACTTCTGGTTTTCCCAGGATGTCTGGATTGTATCAATGAAAGTCTACTAAGTCCTCAGGCAAACCAAGATGCCCTACACATTTTTTATGGGTACTAGGGCTGTAAAATTTGCCTTATGATAGTTATTTATCTTCCCTCCTAGTGTCAAAGGTTCTGTATTACAAGGAAGCCTGGTAAGTAGATTTAAAAAAAATCTATTATTAACTAACTATCCTGTTAATTCTAGGCAAGGCAGAAATGTTTCCTGAACAGAATTTAATTTTCAAAGCATTTTTTCTTAGTAATACATCATTGTTACTGTTAGAAGAACTGGATATGCAGCCATAGTATGCCAGACAATGTGACTTTGAGAAAAAATTAGCCACTAGGTATTCCCTAACCACAGCATCTCATTGTAGTCTCACAGAATGACTAAATGACTAGTCACACTTTTTTACCCTCTTCTAGTCCCCTTTGTTTTCTATATAAACAAAGTTCAGGGCTGTGGAAACAACCTGTTGAAATGAGCTCAGTGAGCATTTCTCAGTTTGCCACAGGAGACATTTTTCTTTCTTCTTGGTGGGAAGCTTACTATAAACACACACGCCTTCAAGGCAGTGCAAAATATGAGGCCAGTCAGAGGGTGCTGACAGGCTGCATCCCTGGAACACTCTTAGTCACAGCCATTGTTATAATGATAGAGGTCCTATAGTCCAGGTAAGTCCAGCTAAAATGCAATTGTATCATTAAAAGTATACTGAGACAATCTAATGTGTACTCTGTCCTCACATGCACACTTTATTCTGGTCAACTTATAGCCTTTGCTGTTGTGCTTACAAATTTGAAAAATAGAATAGATACAGTGTTTTTAGTATACTTTTAAAAACTTTCTAAGGGTTTTTTTTTTTTTTTTCTTACTTATTGAGGTAGATGAAACCTGCATGAATTCTAACAACTTGGCAGACAATGGAACACTTGTCTCCAAGAAATAGCAAATGTTACTTTCTTCATATTGGAAAAATAACAGTGATTTTAAAGGATGGTCTTTAATTTCCAGGAAGAATAGATAAGACTCCTATCATCAGCAGAATGATTTAGACCTTCATAACTTTGAGTGGGTATTTTTGACTAACTTGAAGATACTTGAGTTTGTTTGAAAGTAGAGAAATAAATTAATGATGTAAGTCTCCAAGACACCTAGCAAACAGCATCTCTATGACTTTGATTGCTTTTCTCAAGGCTGTGGAAACATTTTTGGGTCTGATGTCATCTGTGAAGGATCCTCAGTGTGTTAATTCTTACACATTCTCAGCACATGCCTGCATACATGGAAACTCTTCATACCCCAAACTGTCTCTAACCTCATTCCTATTTGGGAAGATTTCTAGCAAGTTCCTTAAGGTTTCTTTAATATAGAAGATAAGTCGTGTGAATTTATACTTTAGTTAAAATAATGAATAATTCCGCTTTTGTTTCTATTCCATCCCCTACTTAAATCAAGATAGGTTGAAATTCTTTGAGACGGTTACTGATTTTTGTTCACTTCTTCATCTCCTGCATACAACACAGTGTCCCACACTTTGATACTCAAGAAGGATTTTTAGTTAAATGAATAAATGCTTTGTCTTGTGCTTGATATCCTTTGAGTTAACTCTCCCTCTCTCCATCTTTCCCTCCTTCACATAAAGAGAGGGGGATATAATGCTAAGGCACAAAGCAACTAGAAGTAGTATTTAGAAGTTATTTGTTCGTGTGACCTGTAGTCCATGGGGAAGTGGGCCTCTTTCTGTGACACAAACTGTGGCAGTCTGTTTAGTGCTGCTCTTGCCTGAGTCCAGAGAGGAAAGTGATAAACTAGTTATTTTCACATTTGAAATACTGAGTGTTGTTTGTGTTGCCGTTCTCCTTCTTCTAACAGATTTAGATTGATTGTTATTGATAAAGGTCTTTTCTCGGTCAGTCTCATTAATGAAGGGGCAGAAATACTTAGGATACTTTCTATGGGATTCTTCCATTACCTCCTTGGAATCCCAGCAACTCCTAAAATCCTGTTTCTCCACTGACATGACCTTCATTTGGGTAGTCATTTATATTCTACATAGATTCTTGTACAAACTCTAAATTGATGTCCAGGACCCACCTTTGCCCTTGATCTGCCCTGCATACCGGTCTTTACCTCATAGGTTATAGAAACCTCTTGGGATCCCATTTCACCTTCCCAACATCCCATTTTTCATGGTTTCCCATTGTCTTCAGCTACCCTGAGTTGTGTGCCTGGCCTGGCTGATGCCTGCCTCTGGCTTTCTATCTCTTTCTGACCTTAATAAGACAGCCACCTGCACAGTGTGCTCCAGCTGCTCCAGACTCCTTTTGTCTCAGGAACAATGCCCATACTGCTCCCCTACCTGGAACGCCAAGTTTTCAAATTTCAACTTCCATATCACTGTCTCTGAATATATTTCCCAAGCCACTTATCTTACCCTCGCTGCCCATGGAGACCATTTCAGAGTGATTTCTTGTCATGAAATATGGCAAACCCAGTAGATAGAGGGTGGCCTACTTGGCGGTTCCTTATCCACATACTTACAACTTCAGAGCATGACTCAAAAGCAGCCACATGGGAAGAAAAAAATAGTAACAGGATTTAGTTATATAGGGAGTAAGGAAAGATGGGGGCAGAGGGCAGAGAGAGAGAAAGGGGGAGAGGGAGGAAGGGAGGAAGGGAGGAGAAGGAAGCAGGAGGAGAGAGAGAAATTATTGTCCACTATGGGATCAGATGCAGTCTGTTTTATTCCAGATAGTGTCTGCTGAGAGAGACTGAGGTCCAAGGTGAAGCTATACCTGGAAAGCTCGCAACTTCTCCACAGATAACCCCTCCTTACAAATGGGTTAGCTGCTGAAATCCTAGCCTTTCAACTGCCGAAATGTCATTTTAACTGTCAACCCTCAAGCAGTTTAACTGCTGAAGTCCCAGTGGTTTAGTTGCCAAAACCCAAGCTCTGCCCCAATATTCCACCAGCCCCTTCTTGGGGTAGATTCTGGAAAGCTCCACCTTCTACCATCTAGTTGACTAATAAGTACTACCCACTGTGTTGGAGTTTGCTTTTCTCTGTTCCCCTTTCTGTCTTATGTCACCTCTACACACCTCTCTTGTTAGTCTCATTAGTCAAAAATTATAGGGCTTGTTAGTTGGTTTCTTTCTGTACTGTGAGCTCCTTGAGAATAGATACCATGTATTAGTTACCTGTGGATCCATCCCCAGACTAAAACAGTGCCTGGTGCAGAGTAGATAATCAGTATTTGTTGGAATGAATTGGTTGATTTACGACTAATACTGATTTTTTTTTCACACTTATCTGTCTGTTAAAGCACTTTTCTGGGCATAAAAAAATCAAGAGGAAAGAGAGAGCATACTTAACGATGTCAGTGGGAACTTAAGCTGATGGAAATAAGGATAAATGCTTCACATTTATTTTTATCTGTAGCTGCTTTGAGTCACAGGCGTTGTTGACCAGCACAATCACATCACACTCTTTTTGAACTTCAAATTGAAGTTGGATTGTAATTTACTTTTCTTTTTAAGGACTTGTACTTTGTTAGCTTGGCTGCTCTTATAGTTTGGGAAATTGTATGTTGAGGATTTGTTTTTTCCATTAAATGTTGGTAGAAGAAGAATAAATGATAAAAGAAATAAAACTCCTGTTGAATTATGACACATGCAACTTCTTGTGCATATCTATGTATCCTGCCAGGCTTTTCTGACTTAACTATAGGTAAATTCTCATTTGAGAGATATATATCGAAGAAGTTTATATGGTTGTTTAAACATAATTTTCTCACAATTATATTACTATAAAAATGCATCTTTGGAACTTCTTGCAGCTTCTGTATATTCCATTATTAAAATGATAACACCATTTATTTCTTTATTTATACAAGTGATTTGTAGAACAACATCTTGAGATATAATGATTTTTCTAAAGGCTGGTTTTTGAAACATTGAGGCTAAATGAAAAACTATAAATAACTGTCTCACAAGGATTGGTGATTCTGGTTGCCACCATAAAGGCAAATAGAAATATCACTGATTGTATAATGGGAACATAGTCTGCATTAACTTTTGGGTATTTCATCTAAGTAAAAGAACTTGAAGGTTCCAACAAGCTTTAATCCATTATTCCCATTATTCCATAGTTCAGTGAATTTTAAGAATATCTTGCAAAGTGTCACTTATCTACCTTATTTCATGTATCTATTTTAGGAAAGCATCTCTGTGGAATTAAGTTAACTATAATACAGCAATATTATGAGAAAAAAATTAATATGCATTACTTTCTGCTGTAACTCCTTATCTGTCTTTGTTTTTCTTTTAACATTTCTATATCAAGTATTTGGCCAAATAAAGGACTGTTGCCTTAGCTTTTTTACTTTAAAATTTATCTTCTTCCCCAATCTAGTTACTATTAATGTTCATGTTTCAACAATGCTGCCACCGTTTTCCCAGTCTCCAGGTTTCAAACTTGATTCTTCTATTTTCAATTTCTTACCCCAAATTGTGTTAACTACCATTCTTTATATTCTCCTTGTGGGAAGTGGGACAAGGGAGTATCTTTAATTATGAAATATATAAAATGCAGCAAAGCACATAAAACATAAAGTACAGAATAAAGCATGATTAGGAAGCAAGCACCATGTAAGCACCTCTTGTTCTAACATTGAACATCATCTATTAATCTCCTATGACTCTCTTTCCAGTCACCCTCCACTTTCCAACAGGAGGACTTGGCCTTTGGGAGCTCTTTATTGTTTTTCTTTAGAGTTTTACTCCTATGGCTTTTGATGTTTTGGAAATTCTATACAAATAAAAATAATGTATTAATGTGTGTCATGCTTCTTAAGTGCAAAATTATGATTTTGCGATTCACCCATGTTGATGTTTATAATTCTGTTTTGTTCATATTCATTGGTGTATAGTTTTCCTATTATATGAACATGTCACAATTTATCATTCTATAGTTAATGACCATAATCTTGTTTGCAGTTTTGGTTACAGTGAACAATCCTTCTATGATTATTCTTCCACCTGCTTCCTGATTCATGGAGTTATTGGGTCATAGGTTATACGTGTCTTCAACTTCACTAGATATTTCAAACTGTTTGAACCAATTTACATTTCCACCATCATTGTGGGTATTAAAAGCTCTAACTCTGCATAAATACTTGGTATTGTTAGATTTTAAAATTTTTGTCAATATAGCAGTGTGCTTGGTTACACTTCACTATGGTTTTAACTGTCATTTTCCTGATACTTAATAAAGTTTAGTATGTTTTTTATATGTTTGTCAGTTACATTTCCTCTCTTGTGAAGTGTCTATTTAATCTGAATCTTTTTCCAGTTTTTCTATTGTGTTACTTATTTTTTTCTTATTGATTTGTAGGAGTTTTTTATAAACACTTGGTACAACTCCTTTGCTTGTTATATTTTTATCATCTCTGTGGCTTGCCTTTTTACACCTTTTATGATGTGTATTGATGAGAAGTCTTATTTTTGCTGTAGTTACATTTATCAGTCTTTCTCTTTATAGTTAGTGCATTTCAATCCTGTTTAAGATAGCTTTTCCTATCCTATGGCATTGATAGTCTCTTAAAATTTTTTCTGAAAATTTTAAGTGTTTATGATGTTATCTTTTACATTTGTGGCCCTAACTTACATAAGTGTATATTTTAGTCTATGTGAAAAGGCACCTGTATATTCATTTTTATTTCCTTTATGACCTTTCCTTCCCACACCCACTATCATTTTCAGGTCATCTTACCCTATGACTGGCTACTGAAATTGTCCTCTTGCCTTTATCTCCCAGTTCACATTCCATTATACTTCACTAAGTAAATTTTCCTAATATATCACTGGTGATTGTGTATCAAATGAAAAGTCCCTCACAATGTCATTTGTTTCATACATGGTTAAATATTGCATACTTTTTTCTGGTATTCAGTGCTCCTCAAAAATCTGTTATTAGTTGTAGTTTCAACAGTAAGAGAGAAAAATCTTATCGGGGGAGATCAGCAAGCTCTTATATCCAGAATCAGGTCTTCAGTTCTGCACATGCCAACTTTTTTTTCTCAGAATTCTTGGAGTTAATCTTACTCAGAGGACTAAGAGTGATATAAAAGCCAAATGCTTGATTATAGCAAGGAATAGCACATTCCAGTGACTGTTATGTGCATATCTGTTCTGCAGTCCAACTTCTTTCCAGTATTGAAGTATCTAGGAGACCAAGTTGTAATACAAAATTGTTTCATGCAGGAAAAAGCTGCTGGACTATTTTAACAGATATTTATTCTGAGCCATAATGAAGCTGAGCACTTTCTCCCTGTCTTTACAGCAGTCTACCTGGGGGTTTTATATGAATCCAACTCATCTCTTTTTCTCTCTTCAACTCAGTAAGAAAAACACACAACCAAATATTTGTTCTTTGAACTTCCCTTTGCTAAATCATATGCAGACTCAGCCTGCTCTCCCACTCATTAGTTATAGTCCTTCAGCAGGAAGATCATAGTGCAACTGAGTCAAATTTTACCACTATAATTTTAAAGTAGTCTATTTTTTAAGTAATCACATGTCTCATTGTTTCTCTGGTTCCTCTCCCAACCATGGATGCTTATTTTACTTGAACTTGTCCTGGCTTTTTATCTAATCCTTTTATGAAAATCTTAATCTTTAGGTAAAATAGGTCAGTTGCTATTGGCGAAACACATCTTGTAGATTTTCACTTCTTTAACTTTGATAAGTGGTTTTAAATCTACCACTACAATCAACATATGATATAGTTCCATCACCGCCCCCTAATACCTTCATGCTTCTTTATGTTCAACTCTGCCCTCCAATACCAGCCCTTTTTAATTACTGACATGTTTTCTGTCCCTAGAGTTTTAAGTTTTCCAGTATTATGTGGGTGGAATCTTACAGTATATAACCTTTGATTCTGGCTTCTTTTCATTTAGCATAATGCGTTTGTGATTCATTCATGCTGTTGTGTGAAGTAGTTGGTTCCTTTTTATTCCCTAGTATTCATTGTGTGATTGTACTTGAGTTTGTTATTCTGTTCACCAAAAGACTTTTGGAGTATTTCCAATTTGGATCAGTTATTGATAAAGCTACTACAAACATTCACAGGAATTTTTTTGGTAAACGTCTTTATCTCACCTAATTAAATTCCTAGAGTGGGCTTTTTTGGTCTTAATGTAAGTGAGCATTTAACTATAAGAAATGTATAAGAAACTTCAAAATTCATGGTGGCAATAATCATAAACCTAGACTTCTACATCTAGCTAAACTATCATTCAAGAGCATGGTGAAAATTAATGGTAGTTTTAAACATGCAGGATTTTCTCAATACTTATTGCTACTTCATAAATCAATATGAACTTAACTTAAAACAATCATTTGTTTTGTATATGAAACTACAAATTGGGCAGGAATAGTAAGTTATCTTTCCTCCACATGGTGTTAATGGGGGCAGTTCAACTAATGATAGTACCCTCCTTTTCCAAAATGACTCACTCATGGATGCAAGTTGGTGTTGATTGTTCCCTGGGAATTTGATGAGGTTTAAGGGCCAAAGCTTAAGTTCTTTTCAACACTGGCCACTCTATGCTGTCTAGACTTTTTCAGAACATGACACATGGATTCAAGGGCCGTCATCTCCAAAGGAAGAGCCACATGGAAACTGTGTTACCTTTTGTGACTGACCATGGAAGTTGTATAATGGCATTGTCACCATTCTGTTATTGGTTGAGATAGTTCTAGAGGAGAAATTTCATCTCTTTAGGAGGAAGTGGCAAGGATCTGAAAGAGTGTGTCATGTGGAAAATATGGCTGTGACCCATTTGAAAACTATTATAATCTTCCATATAAGGGCTCAAGAATTTTACTGCCTGTCAGACTTCTGAAAAATCTTTAAAAGGGCACAGTCCAAAAAGAAAAATAAAACTGGTGAAAGGCAGAATACAAGAACTGGTAAATAACAAAGTGTTATGTGTATTGGTTTCTCTAATTGAATGCTGAATTATTTCTAAAAAAGAAATAACAGAACTAAAAATCTCAAATTTTAAATACAATGGGAAATAGAGGGAACAGAGGGAAGTAAAATTTGTGAAGGTTCTCACTTTGTTTAGTGAGATTTTATAGATACGTATCAATTCTGGACCTTGTTGTAGAATTCTTCATGAGGATATTTGAACCATGAGCAGGCTGTATAGGTTCTCCTTATCTTTTTTTCATACATTAACTCACAATAGTTTGTTTCTATTCCCACCAAAATGGAACAAAATTTCAGTTCTTTGCCTATGTAAACTTGGCTCTGGCCTTTGCTTCTACATGGAATAAAAAAACATAAAACAAAAACTATCACTAGAACAAAAAGAAACTACTGAATGGGAGAAAAGATTTGTACAGCATACACCTTACAAAGAGCTGATATCAAAGTTCTACAAAGAATTTAGGTCACTAAAATGAACAAAATGGGTAGAAGAGCTAAATGGACACTTCTCCAAAGTGACATACAGATGGCCAACAGACACATGAAAACATGCTCATCATCACATACCATCAGAGAAATGCAAAACAGAACCACAACAAGATACCACCTCATACCTATGAGAATAGTTCATATCAAAAAGACCAAAAAAAACAAGTGTTGGGAAGGAGATGGAGATAAAAGAGCCGTCATGAACTGTTGGTGGAAATGTAGAGTTGTTCCGCTCCTATGGAAAACAATATGTAGATTCCTCAAAATATTAAAAATAAATAGACTATAAAATCCATCAATTCCTTTCCTAGGTTTCTTACCCAAAGAATGCAAAATACTTTCTCCTTCTTAAGATACTCTTATTTTTAGATTCCATAACCCCACTTGCTTCTATTTATTTTTTTCTGTCTCAGCTTCTGGACCTTTTGTCATCTCATTTTTCTCTACCAGTACTTTAAATCTTGTATTTCCTTAATCTTTGGCCCTTGGAGTTTTTTGCCTTTCATCTCATCCTCCTTCTGTGGGCAATCTCATCTAACTCTATTCATGTACAAGCCAATTACTGTACTGGCAGGTGACTCGAAGCCACATCTCTATGTTTCAAACATATATATTCAGTGGTCTGTTCTTGCCACTTGCTTGGATTTTTTCAAAGGCATCTCCAAAGTAGAACTCTGTTATTTTTCACTGGCACCATTTTTCCTCTCTTCTACCTCACCCCACAAAAACCTTGGCTTTCCTCCAGTGTGTAGAAAGCACATTTCTGTCTAAATAGTCACCTATTCTGGGTTATCTCCCTTTTGGTGTCTGCAACAAATTGGGAATGAAAGCTCTATTCTAACTCTTAATTTTTTTCTAGGTGTATTTTTCAATATTCTTTTGAAAGATTCCAAATAATACCTTCTTTATTTGCTTTTTTGGTCATTTTTAGACAAACTTTTACTCTTGATGATAATAAATACTTAAAACTCCAAGATACTTTTTTTTGTAGCATTTGCCCAATTTGAAAGGCAATGTTTTTTAACTCTCAATGATACACGAAGCTTTTTACAAAATGAATTTCAAAAGGAATTGATTTTTTTTTCTGTAATACTCTTATCCTACAGATAGGAAATTGGCTACATTTGATAAAATGGAAATGTGAAACTAGAATGAAGTATTTCAATAACAAATCCTATGGGATTAGTTTGTGATCAACTGGATCATTCACTGAATGGAAAGGTTTGAGAACTAGATGATATCAAGAGAGAACAGAGATAAAACAAAGTATATGTTTCTGGAAAGAGTCTTCTCACTAGGGTCATATGGTTATTATTGACTAGTTCTTTTTTTCAGTATGTTCTCTTTTCCTAGTTGTTCATAAGCTTATATGAGCATCCTAAAACTCATAATAATTTATAATCAACTATTTAATCATGTCAAAAATACTGGCATACCATAGTCCTATTGGCATATTACCATATCAGTTTATTCACAGGCATTATGAACCTGCAAATAGACTCATTGTTTTATTTCTGTATTATGCTCTTTTGAATATTGTGCTTTCCTAATGCATTAGGTACTTGATGTGTTTTGTTTTTTCTTTTTTTTTTTTACTGTGCAAAGTCAAAAGGTCTACCATAAACATGAAGCTTCTTTTCAGGGCTGCATTCCTTCTTGCACTGTATATTTGTTTGCTGGAATAATCATTTCATTATATGGCAGGTAATAGTTTACTCACCAAGAGAGGAAAACTTGTTATTAGTTCTGACTGAGAAGCATATCTTGAAACTGAGTTCTGACTACCTCTTCTTGAGTATTGAGATTATTGATGAAATGATTATACATTGTTCTTAGAAATAAAAACAAAATTTTTATCTCTTTAAAACTAAAAATAGATTTTTTAATAGAGAATAAGGGATTGTTTCAGTGAGGTTATTAATAGGAAACAACAGTGAGATGTTTGATGGTTGGAGTTTTTAAATACTTTTGAAGCTTTGAAATCCTTATAAGCACAAATGTGAGAACACAGAAATATTTCTGGATAGCACAGACTATTATATGCTGATTGAGAATACCAATGTGCATATAGAAATTATAATCAAGAGACGGAATCCTCAAAAAGTAAGGGAGAGATGGTGTCAGAAGTTGACTACAACAATGAAGTGCTAGTGAGAAATAAAAATCAGATGACTTGAGATTCAAAGTTAGGGATGTAGGCAGTTAGAGAAGGAGATGGAGTGGACAGGGCAGGGACAGCAATGAAAAACTAGGACAACTTCTCTACCTCCAAGCTTGAATCATAAATGGGAAAAATATCAACAAATTAGATTTTATTGAAATTGAAAACTTTTGCTGTGTGGAAGATGCTATGAAGAGGATAAAAAATAAAATATTTACAAATCACATACTTTCAGATAACTTATATCTTAAATATACAAATAATTCTAAAAATTCAGCATTAACAAAGGAATGAAATGACATAAGATATATCAAAAATTTTCAAAATCACTAGCCACTAGGAAAATAAAAATTCAAAGCTCAATGATACTTCACAGCATACCTGTCAAAACAGCTAAAATAAAGTAGTGAAAACCCCAAATATTGTCAAGATGTGCAGAAGTTGAGTAAATCATACATTGCTGGGAGTATCCAAATGGTCACAGCCATTCTGAAAAGCATGCACTTATTATATAACCCCGTGATCACATTTCTTGGTATTTGTCTTAGAGAACTGAATGTGCATACACAAACATTAATAGTAGCTTTATTTTTAATGGCCAGATTTTATAAATTTATTGGTATTTAGTCAAAATTAGAAACCACCTAGGTGTTCTTCAGCAGAAGAATGATTAAAGTGTTGTCCATCCAACAGTGTTTACCACAGATTTCTACCTGACAATAAAAAAGAAATGAATTGTTAATAAAGGCAACCACTTGGGTGGGACTTGGGGATATGATATATGAAAAATAGGCAATCTCAAAGGGATGTGTACTGTATTATTTCATTCATGGAACAGTCTCAAACGACACAGTTATATAGAAAAATTATGATTGCAGGAAGTTAAGGAAAAGGGTTTGGGGGGAAGCAGAGAGGAGAGGGAACCATAAGGGTGTAGTAAAAGGGACCTTTGTGGTGATGAGACAGTTCTGTATTTGACTGAGGTGGTGGCTGTTCAAAGACACACATGCTAACTTTGAATAGAACTTAGAATTTGGTGCTTAGAACTTTAGCACACACAAATAATTACATGTAAAACTTGTGACATCTAAACCAGGTCAGGAGTTATACCAATGGCTATAATGGTTCTAATGTTGTATTATTGTTACATAAGATCTTACCTCTGGGAGAAGGTGGGTAAAAGGTACATGAGATCTTTATTGTAGTGATATCTTCCTGTGAATCTACTTAAATCTATTATTGGATTTTAAATATAGTTGTGCAGCTTAATATATTATAAAGTAAAAATCTGCATAGGCAATATCAAGAAGTAAAACATTGCAGCACCTCAGAGGATCTAAGCTTGCCCTTTTCCAATCCAAACCTTCTGCAATAAAGTTTGGTTAACCTCAATCATCATGTTTTATATTACATGTCCATAACTTATTTGTCTTATAACTAGAAGTGTGTTATCTTTTGACTACCTTCACCCCATTTCCCCTATGCCACACTACCCCAAATCTGGCAACCACCAATCTGCTTTCTGTTTCTAAGAGTTCATTATTTTAGTTTCCACATATAAGTGAAGTCATGCAGTATTTGTCTTTTTCTGACTTATTTCACTTTGCATTATGCTCCCAAGGTCCATTCACATTGTCACAAATGGCAAGATTTCCTTTTAATGGTTGAATAATATTCTACTCTATATTTTAATATATTTAATCATAATTATATATAATATTTCTATTAATTCATTAGTGGACATTTAGGTTTTTTCCATATCTTAGCTATTGTAAATAATGCTTCAGTGTACATGGGGGTGTATATATCTTTTCGAGTTAGTGTTTTGTTTTTTTTTTCCCCATGGATAAATAACAGAAGTGGAATTGCTGGACTATGTTGGTAGTTCTGTTCTTTAAGTTTTTGAGGAATTTTTCATGCAGCTGCACCAATTTGCATTGTCACCAATTTGCATTGTTACCAGTGGTGTACAAGGATTCCTTTTCCTCTATGTCTTTGCCAAAACTTGTATTTTTCTTGCCTATTTAATAACAGTCATTTTAACAGATGTGTAGTAATATCTTATCATGGTTTTGATTTACATTTCCCTGATGATTAGTGATGTTGAACACCTTTTCATGTATCTGTAAGCTATCAGAAGTCTTTCTAGATAAATGTCTGTTAAGATCCTCTGTCCATTTTTTAATCATGTTGCATTTTGTTGTTGCTGTTGAGTTGTATGAGTTCTTCATATATTTTGGATGTTAATCCTTTATCAAAGATACATTTGCTGATGTTTTCTCCTATTCACTAGATTATATTTTCATTTTGTTTCAGATCACTTTGTTTTTAGCTTGATATAGCGCCATTTATTTATTTGTTTTGTTACCTTTGCTTTTGGTATCGTATCCAAAAAGTATATTGCCAAGACCAGTATCAAGAAACTTGCTGCTATGTGCTCCTCTAGGAGTTTGATCATTTCATGTCTTAATTCAAGTGTTTATATCATTTTTAGTTGATTTTATGTGTCTTTCAAGATAATGGTCTAGTTTCATTTGTTTGCATGTGACTGTCCAGTTTTCCTAGTACCATTCATTGAAGAAACTGACCTTTCTCCATTGTGTATTCTTGGGTCTGTTGTTATAAATTAATTAACCATATTTCAATGCACTAATTTCTGGACTGTTTTTATTGATCTCTGTGTCTTTTATGGATTTGTTTCTTTAGGGTTTTTCTACATAACATGTTATGTGTAAATAGTGAGAATTTTACTTTCTTTCCTGACTTGGATTTCTTTTTCTTATCTAATTACTGTGGCTAGGAATTCTCATATTATGTTGAATAAAAATACCAATAGTATTTTTATTATATTTATATTTTATTATATTTACAACCAATATTATGTTGAATTAAAATACCAATAGTGGGCATCCTAGTTTGTTCCTGTTTTTAAAGAAAGAGTTTTAGCTCTTCACCATTGAGTCTGATTTTAGCTGTCATATATGACCTTTACTATTGAGATAGTCCCTTTATATACACTTTATTGAGAGTTTCCATTAAAAATAGAAGTTAAAAAATAAGTAAAAATGGATGTTGAATTTTGTCAATTTTTCCTGCATCTATTGAGACTTCATATGACTTTCTTAATAATGGAATTGGTTGTGATCATAAGTTTTGATCCTTTATCTTGTTAATGTGGCATGTGAAATTGATTAATTTGCTTGTTAATTCTTTATAATTTTACAATCTAAGTATGTATCCTAAGTGCTGTAGTTTAGTTTTAGAATTTCTATAAATGAAATCCTACTGCATTACTGTTTATATACTTTTTGTCTTCTTTACTGGAGATTTTTGTGAAATTCATGCTTGCAGAAAATATTAATTTTCATTGTTATTTAATATTCTGCTATATGCATCTACCTGATTATATTTATCCACTGTAATGTTGATAGAGTTTTTAGTTGTTTCCTGATTAGGCTATTATAAACATTGCTGCTATTTTCTTCATTTTACATGTCTCTGGGTATACTTTTGGATTCTACCTTTCTTTTGGATTTTACCTTGAAATGGGATTTTTGGGTCGTAAAGGTAGACCTGTCTTCAAATTTATGAGAAAATCCCTATTTTGCATAATGCTTCTGTTGAACTGTCCAGTTTTTCTATAACACTTAATGTCTTTTAACATATCAAACTTATTTATAATATTTACTGTATGTCTTCTTTCATTAGAATATAAAATCTCAACATATTGTTTTATTTTTAATTTTCTATCTCCAGTATATAGAGCAGAGCCTGGGACATAGTAAGCACTTAATGATAGAATCTTTGGGTGCTGCATTCAGGAGATAGTTTTTCCTTCACTGATATTTCAATAAGTTTAGTAAAGATGTATTGAATGTTTTTTAGCCCCTTGGGTCAGGTGTCTTTTGGAATGTAGACATTCATTTTTCTTATTTTGGAAGGATAATTCATTCACTGTACTACTTAATGCCAGACTCTGGGAGCATCACATAATCAAACATATGAATATCTCTGTGGTGAAACCATGAGAAATTCCATGTAGGAAAAAGGAGAGTCTCTATATATTTATTATTGTAATTGCTCGAGAGGTAGAATTTTAAAGCACCCACTTGTCAGATCAACTGATGAAGATTATAATACTAAAAATTATACATCAGTATTTATATAAAAAATTAGCTTTAATTATAATGCTGGGAGATGATAGGCAGCACTTTACAGATGAGATAATTAAGGCATCAGAAAATGAAGATCTTACCCCAAGGTTTATTAAACAGCAGAACTGAAACACAAACCTTATCTTCTGATTCTTTTACAACAGTGCCACAGGTGTTTCTCATTGATGAAAGTGGAAGTTTTTGTGATTCATACATTAACATTTTCAGAGATGAAAACGCTCCTTCATAATGAAGCTGTCGTAATAATCATGCATAGTTGTTCTGAGGTCTGGAACAGAGCCAACCAATGGTCATATTCCCACTGAGGCACATACATGTACTGGATTGTATGTACCAGAATTCATTTCTCTGCCACAGTGAAAACACTAACCCTACACATAACAGGACATTAGCCATTGATGTCATCAGCTTCCCCTTTCTGTATTCTGTTTTTCCTTTATTGAAAATTCTTTTTTCATATCAGTTCCACAGTGTCACCCTTTATACTACATCATGCTCTCTTCTCTCAAAACAGAACAGGATCTGAACAGCCATCTGGATTTATATGTCAAATAGCAATTTTTACTGGGAGATTTTCAGACAAGGTATTACCTAGCAAGGCATTTATATTGAATAAATTGATTGAGTGAATGAATGTGAATTACAGCTTCCTTAAGGGTTATTCTTATTGTATTTTGTCCTTCCTAGATAAGGTAAGCTGCATCAGTGTAAGGATTTTTATTGTTTTGTTTCTTCTTTCCCAATATCTGTAATAAGATCCAGCATATACTCTGTACTTACCTATATTTGCTTAATAAACAAATAATTAGTTATGTTTAAAGTTGTTTATCTTTAAGAGATATGTATTCCTTTGAGCTATGTTAAAAAACAGTTTCTGACAGAAGAAGATAGGAAATTTTTGTGGGAAGGAGGTAGGCTTTGACATGCTGCTTTCTGAGCAACTCATCATAGATTATTAGAGTTACTTTTTGTGTAATCTTTTTTTAATATTTAGTTGGCTTCATGAGGACAGGAAACTCACCTGTGCCTGACATGTAATAAACATTCAGAAGTTTTTATTGACTTCAGGCTCTCCCAAGATGGAATAGCCCTATTCCTCCCTGGCTCTCCCCTTTACAACTAAGATTCACTGGGTTTGATACATCAAACAAGCATAATAGGTAGTCTCTGAAAGGTGGAAAGAAGAGGCAGCCTCCTTAGGGACTGTGATACTTCAGGACCAAGGTGTTCAAGCGTTCCTTGAGTCTCCTTATTGAGTCCTGTGTTACCTAGACAAGGAACTGTAGAAACTCTGACCTTTCCCAGTCACAGACATATATACTGAAAAAATTCCAAGAAAAGCTATTGCTTTTAGCCAAAGGAAAAGTGTGGCCTATCAGAAAAAAACATTTTAGTAAATCCCATCTACTCTAGCCAAATGGGAATTGAAAAGGCACCTCCTGCCCTCCTCCGCTTCATGACTCTACTGGGTTCCAATGGAATGTCGATGTTGCATTCCACAATCTGCTTTAAGTAGGCAGGTGATTTGATTTTCTCACTGGTTGGTGTTGGCAAAACTAAATAGGTTGGCAATAATCTGTCTCCTGCCTTGCAGAAACAGTTGGCACTCTGATTCCCCTACCAGGGTATTGTTAGCCAACTTTGCAAGAATGCTCAACAAAGCAGCAAAGAGTCTTAGGGAATGGTGAGAGATGAGGCTAGTCGCCATTAGTTTTCAACCTCCACATTTATTTCCTTTAAATTCAATGGGGAGAGAAGCTTTAACCCTACTCTGTAGCAACAAATGTAGTTAGAGTCAGTCTCCATCTCTCTTACTGGTAACTGTGGGGCCCAGAATGGAGTTGATTTTTTATAGTCATTCAGAGGCAACGAGATGGTAAGGACAGCTACTCTGCTTTGTCAGGTATTGTTTTGACAGGGACCTTGACCCTTATGCTACACATAGGTGAATGATAGACAATATAAAACCTTATTATATATTACTTAAAATGTCTAGGACATAATTAAAGATGGCTTATACTAAGATCCAGGAAAATCACAACTTGAATGAAAGAAGTCAATCAACAAAAGCTAATACAGATTTAAACAGTTATTGGAATTATCTGGAAGATTTTAAAGCAGCCAATCATTAAAGCACTTCAGTAACTAATTATAAACTCACTTACAATAAATATAAAAAATAGGCAATTTTAGTAAAGGAAGTAAAAAACAAATGGAAATTAAATAACTAAAAAAATATAATAACCAAAATGATAATCTCATTAGGTGAGATTCACCAGCAGAATAGCAATTAATAGCAGAATATATCTGACAGGGGATTGAATCAGTGAACTCAAAGACAGATCAAGGATTCACATAATCTGAACAACAGAGAAAAAAAAAAGACTAGGGGAAAAAATGAACAGACTCACTGGGACTTGTGTGCCAATAATAAGAGCTAACATTTGTATCTTCAAAACCAGTAGAAGAGGACAAAGGTGAAGCTGAAAAATATTTGAAGACATAATGTCTGAAAACATTCCCAAAGGGTACCAAAGAACACCTCATTAGCCTACAAATTGAAGGAGATGAGTAAATTTCAGTTCAGATAAATGCAAATAATTTATACAAAGACATACTATAATTAAACTTCAGAACAAAAAACAAAACAAAACAAAACACTTAAGAGAAGCCAGAGGGAAGAAACATTACTCATAGGGGAACATGAGCTCCAGTGACAGCAGTCAGTGGAAACCAGGAGGTTAGCAGGAAGTGGCAAAACATTTTTCAAGTACCAAAAGAAAAGAACTGTCAACAGCAATTTCATATCTGGTGAAACATCCTTCAGGAATGAAAGGGAAATCAAGACAAACTAGGTGATGAAAAACTAAGAGACTGTGTTGCTAGCAAACTCATCCTTAAAGAATAGCTTAAGGAAATTTTCTAAACAGAATGAATATGATAATGGAAGAAATGTTGGAACTTCAAAAAGGAAAAAAGAACATTGGAATGCATAAAACTAAGGGTAAATTAAATAAACTCTCCTACTTCCCTTGAGTTTCTTAAATCATATTTGTAGCTTGAAGCAAAAGTTATAACACCAGCTGATACAGTGTTCAGTATATATAGAGGAAATGCTTAACACAATCACATTTAAAAAGTGGAGCAAATAGAGGAACCTGAATAGGAGTAAGTTTCCTAAACATCATTCAGAGTAGCAAGTTATATTTGTGTATTTTAATACATAACCACTAAGAAAACTACATAAAACAAGTTACTGAAAAATTCCAGTAATAAGTCACTATGTAGTCTTTAAAAAATGTTTAAGTAACTTAATAGGGAGATAAGAAAAGAGAAAAAAAAAGTGAAACAGATTCCTGTCATTTACACGTATTGCTGGTTGAAATTTAAAATGGTACAGGCACTACAGGAATAATTTGGCATTTTTTATAAATCTAAACATATACTTAAATATAACCCATCAAATGCACTCTTAGGTTGTTTTTACAAGATTTGATGATTACTTTGTTGGCAGAACACAACACAGTGACTATGGGACGAATGAAAGGTAGACTCTTGGTTGCTGTCACTCCTAGGAATGGCTGCTGCCAGCAGGTTCTTGAAGCTAAGATGGGTAACAACAACTCAGAACCATGGAGGGCAATTTATATATGGCAAGTAAGGTTTCTCAGGCACCTGGTGGATTGGCTAATTTGAATAATCTCAGTAGGCTCTAGGGTGTAAGGGCTCTATTGTTGTTTAGTGTTAGTCCCAGAGCATTAGGACTAGTGGAGAACACTTATGGGGTGGGAGAACCCCACAAGAGAAATACCTAAATGTGAACTTATTAGTTGCTTAAGAAAGTGAACCAGCTGACCTCTAACCAGAACCTTAAAACACTACCTAAAAAAAAAAAAACAAACAAACAAAAAACTATTTCCTTGGCATTTATTCTCATAGAAATGAAAATTTATGTTCACATTAAAACCAGTACATGAGCATTCATAGCATTTTTATTCATAACCACCAAAAACTGGAAAAGCCTGAATGTCCCTGGATTAGGTAATAGATATTTAAACTGAGGTACATCTACAGTGAGGAATACTACTCAGTGTTAAAAAGAAATGAAACATTGATGTACACAGCAACTTAAATGAATCTTCAGGCATTATGGTGATGAAGATTCAATCTCAAAAGGTCACAAAAATATAATTTCATTTATATAAAATTATTTAAATATTACGGGTATGAAGAACACAGATTGTTAGGGGTCAGTGAAATAGGGGCAAGAACAGAGATGGGTATGATTATAAAGTGCTACTTGGGGGATCCTTAAAGTGATGAAAAGACTATGTAACTAGACTTCATCAGCCTCCTGATTGTTATGGTATAATGTAGTTTTATAGACTTTCACCATTTAGGGAAATTAGGTAAAGGTACAAGGATTTTGCTGTATTTTTTTTTATAACTGCATGTGAATCTGAAGTTGTCTCAAAATAAAAAGGTTTCTACTTTCAAATAGTTTTAAATATCTGTAGTGACCACCCTCTTTTCATTCTGTTGAAGTTGTCTTAGCACATTCATAAGCAGAATAGAAAGTCCATAAGGGCTTAGAGTAAGGGGCAAATTGTCACCTTTAAAGACTATTAGAAAACATTTTACTTCCCATGGTGAGTTTCCAAAAGGAAACTACTCTGGGAACTATTTTCCTTACTGCATTTTGGATAGCCATGTAGTAAGAGCTTTAAGATGGTGCTCAGCTTGGAAATGATGCAGCTATTTCTTACTCCTTTCTGAGGGCTGTTTATGCAAAGTTAATTATCGTATTACTATTCCAAAACAACTGAGTCTATGTGAGTGTTTCTTGGTTAGATAGGAGTGAAGATCCTGAAGAGCAATGCAGTACCTAGGAGACGACAGTCAACACTGCCTGGGTGTTTGAGAATCAGATGTGGGCTTTTGTTCTGGCTGTACTACTTCATGGTTGTATAAGTATTTGTCAGCACACCATACCCATTAGCAAAGCCTTCATAGTCCTTTACCATAAACCATTAGGTCCTTTCTCCACCCCCTTTATCCACCTTGTTCACACCCTCTTTCTTCTCTTTTCCCTCTAGTAGCCTCAATTCTACAATCATATTTTTAGGATATATTTTGATTTAGTTTGTCAGTTTTTTTTGTTTTGTTTTGTTTTGTTTTGTTTCTCTATGTTCCGCATATGAGCAAAATCATCCAGTATCAAGAGATACATTTGATCTCTGCTTCTCACTAGCAGTATGAATTCTAGAAAATCACTTCTCCAGACCCGTTTACTCATCTAGACTTTTACTATGTCAGATAGTAAATAAAGCATCTTCCTTTTTTTTTTTAACCTTGGATTCTCAAATGAACTTATCAAAGGGAAATAATAAAAATTAGCATGATGATGAATAGTGTGGGCCATGAACTCTTCTAGGCCTAGATTTGAGCCCTGTCTCTATTCTGTGATGACTCCCACTCATGGTCAACACTTACTTTTGTTTGAGATGATGACACCCTGTGCTTCCTCCAACTGGCTACTCCATACTGAGTCATGATGATGCTCCAGATCCTGGTTTCCTAGTTTCCCGTGTAGCTACAAAACTATAGAAGGAGTAGGATTCTTTATAGAATCCTGCCATACTAGTTAGTCCTGGATTCCCTACCTCTAGTTTTTCTGTTATATGAAAAAATATACACCTATTTTAAGAAACCTTTTAAAACTGTTTGCTGTTGTAGTTGTTTGTTACTCAATACAGTCCACCTTTTATATCTTTTCACTGTTTGTGAAAATTTGAACAAATTAACTTTTCCAAGTCTCAGATTTCTTATCTGTTTCTCACATGTGGTCAAGAGAAATTAGATAATAAATATAAAGCTTTTGCTCAGTTCCTGACATAGAACAAATAAATAACCAAAGGTTATTTTTATTTCTTGATGAATCAATACAAAATTACTTAAGACTGTCTACAAAGGCACATATTTACCAAATTAAACACCTTTTACAAAAATAATGTGTTATTTAGACATGTTTTGACAACCAGAACATGTGTTTCTATTGCAAACAAAAATATGTTCAGTTTCGAAATACTTGTTTTGATCTAGTGCTGAAATGAATGTTTTATATTTGAATTTTTAAACTACACAGCATATTGGCTAAATGCTTTTGCAAATATATTTGTCCATTGCTTAGAATATTGCCTTGGAGAAGTACCCAGTGGCAATTATGTTATCAGGCAAGGTTTACAGAACACAGAACAGTTCTAACCTTTTGAAAAGATAGGACATGGCAGCTGGGACAGATAGCTTGGTTACTTTCAGTGTGATATTCCACATTTCTCCTCATGACTGATATTATTTCCACTGCTGGCTGGCTGAACTTACACATGATGATTACCATGAATCTAGAATTAAATGATACTTTATAGTTACATCTCAAGCATCATACAATATTGATTTTTTTTATTTTTACTGTAATGTGATCTCTTTTTTCCATTGAGGGCTATGAAAAAAATAGCAAATATTGCTAAAATTTTAATAATTCACTTGAGGTTTACTGTTAATGTTCAATGATAGTGACAAGGGTTTATCTTTTTATAATTCTCATCTTGTTTCTCTTTCAGTTTTTATATGTAGTAAATGAAAAAGCCCACTGGATACCCTGTCTTTTGCTGGCATTTAGGATAAAGAGAAACCTAATAAATCATGCATCAAACAACCCTACCAATGTTGAATTATGAGATCATAGTATAACTTTTACAGATAAGTCACCAAGCTAACGTCACAAAGTCAATCTTCTTTAGAAAGTAGGAAGAAGTTCTTCTTTTTAAGATTCCACATTAGTTTTAATTCCATATAACATTATACTAATATTTTTTCAAGTTGATTATACTCTCCACTGCAAGGTTAAGATAAACTTTACATTAATAAAAGCCATATGATTTGTCTTTTCAGTTCCAGAAAATTTTAATTTAAAAGTAACACTTTCCATGTATATAACACCTTTCATAATGTGTGGTCTCAAAACACTTCAGAAACAAAATACACTAATATTTTAGCCTCAACTTACAGGCAATTCACTGGGCTAATATTTCTTTTAATGACTCTGTGACCCGCAGGAAATATTCAAATATAGTATGTTTGTCCTTGTCAGATGATTTTGTTCTCAAGGAGAATTGTTTGTATGAATATTTTTTAACTTATGATAGGTAAATACTCATTTCTCTTTCTTATCATTTAGTAGGATATTCACCAGTTCTTTCAGAAATACTGCCAATATTTCATACCTTAGCATTATCTTTTAAATGAATAAATTCAAGTGTTATGAAAATCAATTAGAGATTTTTTAATTTCAGACTTATGGAGATCAAAAACAACTCAAAATTTTCTTATATTGTATGATTATGAAAAGCAGGATAAAATTGCCATAGAATAAGAATATCTTATAGGGTGAAGTCAGGCTGCCCCTTGAAGTACAGGATGAATTAAATACATGAATAATTTTAGATAAGTAATTTATAAAATCATAGATTACATATATTGTATGTAATCTATATAGTATATTAACAGAGATATATCATACTGTTTCTTTAGGGTATTAACAATGTATGGTTTTTTACAATTAATAATCTGCCCCACACTACTTTAATTGCTACTTTAAAGTAATGCTAATTTGTTCATATAGACTACTCACCATATATATACACCGAATTTTTATTTCTTCATGTTATTTTAAACTTATCTGTTTCTCTTTTACTAATTTCCCCTTTTGTCACATGAAAAAGTATATTTACAACTATATTACAAGTTCCTCCAATTAAACTTTTTCTGTCATGGCATTGCCTCTTACCTTATTAAATTTGAATATTCTGACAAAATCAGAAATATAGTACATGGAGAAATGCATTACCAGTCCATTAAGTATTTCTAAATATATTTAATTAGCTAAGATTTATATCATGTATATTTTCTATTTTCCTTGTAAAATGTCTTAATTTGGGTAATATAAATCCCTGAAAGTAAACGAGAACTAAATATGAATCAGTAGCCAACAGATAGTGGGAAACAGTGAGAAAGACCAGCATTAACACACTCAGAAGACTCTGCTGAAGTTGCCTTCTTTTCATTCTTCAATGACAACCTAGTTATCAAAACTAACGGGAAGTTTCCACTTTCACATTATTTTGTCTTTTGCATTATTTGGAGTTGTTATGACTTTCAACTTCTTGACATAACTCTTTTGCCTTCCTCAACACTCACTATTTCTTGTTTTGTTTCTCTTAACTTTATTTTTAATTTTTTTTAATTTTATTTTTAAGTAGAAGAACTGGGGTGGTCAGTGGTGGGGAGGTAAGAGGATTCACCAGAGACAGAGTAGGGAGCAGAACAGGCAGATCTACTGAAATACATTGCTAAGGGGAGCAGGAGGTATAACAGGAGAGGCCTGCTGTACCATATGTATATTAGCTCTCAGGCCAGGGACTGAACTCAGGCCTTTGCAGTGGTAGTGCTGAGATAATCCCTAGGCCACCAAGGAGGTCCCTACTTTTTTACCTTGCTTTCAAAATACTGGCTTTCTTATTTATTTGAATCTTTAATTATTTGATTCTTCATTATTCTTTATTTAATCCTCTTTTCTATGCTAAATAATCTCTTTGGGTGACTTCTTCTTGCTTCCATGTCTCTAACTGCTTCTTAAAGGTAATGGATGGCCTTCCAGCTTACATCCTATGTTCCTTTCTCTGTCTTGAAATTCTCACTTAACATCTGCCATTCATTGTTGCCTTGGTTCAAATCCATGCTCCTCTGTATGACCTTGACCACCCCTCTCCACTCAGATCCCTTGGGTCACACAATGTCTGCTTTAGCCAATTGTATCTCATGTGATTGCTGGATCCTGCCCCCTCAGGGGCATGTTGCACATACAGTGAGCACTAACACTGAGTGACTGGTGATTGAGCAAATGATTGAGTGGATCACTGACCAATAGTGATGAAAAATCCTACTGCAGCCATTCCTACATAATTCCCTTTTTCTCTACCCAGGACTTGGTAAATATGCTCTAAGAGATATAGCCCATTTTTATCATCCTCATAGAGTTTATATTTCTTTTTTCCTTTGAATCATCATCAATATTTTACCAAAAAACAACTGTGATTACTATCTAAATTTTGAGTCCTTTTTAAGTTCTAACTTTTAAAACAAAGTTAAGGAAATTAATTTAAAGAATGAAAATATATTTAATTTGTTTCTAATTTATTGATTATCTGATTATTGTATTTAAAGATATGTTGGATTGTAGACTAAAATATAATTATAAAAAAGTGAGTCACTGTAAAGGAAGAGTATTATTTCATTGTCTTAGATTCCCTGGGGTGTCTAACACTAGTAACTAGGATACTTCAAATATTTATCATTGTAATTCCTTCAAGAAAGCATAAGTAACATAGTATGTGAGACAAATTCACTTTGTATATAGAATAGCAGTGCTGAGTGAAGCTTTAGTTTAGAAATCCTTTGAAAACATTAAAAGGGATAAATTTAGGCTCTTAAGTGTAAGAAATGGAATGTGAAAGAAAGAACTCATTTATTTTCTGTATGTTTTCTTCTCTAGCTGTCTTTGACAATTTCTTTTTTTTTTTTTTTAAGATTTATTTATTTATACATACAAGAGCTGGGGTACAGACCAGAGTCCAGGGTAGTGAGAGGAATCACCAGAGACAGAGTGGGAGCAGAACAGGCAGACTGACTGAAACACACTGCTGAGGGGAGCAGAGGGCGAGGCAGGAGAGGTCTGCTGTGCCATGTGGGTTCCCTCCCTGGCCAGCAGCAGGGCTTGAACTTGTGCTGCAGTGGCGGCAGTTTGCCTCGTAGTGTCTTGCTTAATCCACTGAGCCCCAGGGAGGCCCCCTGTCAATTTCTTTTTTTTTTTATTAATATAAAATTTTTTAAAAAAAATTTATATATACTTGCCATCAATTGCTGACAATTTCTTATAATAAAACCAGATACAGTGAGCAAAAAGAATGTCAACCATTCTTTGCTAGTTTTTTTTTTTTTCCTACTACCTTTGGAATATAATGATAATAATTTTGTGCAGGGCTATGGTTTTAAAATTGCTTGTCTGCTAATTGTAAGAAAAGCCAAGATATTGAAATTTGTGTAGTGCTAATTACTCATCCCTTTTTTCTCCCACTGAATTTACAGTATGTCTTTAGGATGTCAGCTGCTGATTTGGAGCTTCTGCCTCTGCTTTTTTTCTGAGCAATTAGGTTTCATCTTCAACTAATGGAATTGAGCAATGTTTGGCTAACAATATGGAGAACCTCTCTCCCTCATTAAAAGTTGACATGAAATCTTAAAACGGGTTTCCTGCTTTTTGTTCCTAAGGCTATGTGATATTAACATACTTTTAATCCTCCCTTTTTCTTAAATTATTGTCTTCTTCCTCTTTGCTCTGTACAATTCTTTGACCATCTATCTCCATCTCAGAGTCATTATCCTTTGTCCTAAGCAAAAAGAAGGAGGAACTTGTTTTTGCTTCTAAACTTGATGTACAGTTCTTAGTTTATCTTTTATTTCTCACTTTACTCCTGTAGTAGGTTTTTCTGTTGTTCCTGTTCCTCTGGCATTTCTGCGTGCTAATGATCCTTGAATCTTATTTTGCTGATTGTCAATCTGTAAAAGAGAAAGAGACTGTTAAAAGAAACTTCTTGACTCATGTTTCTGGAAAGATGGAATATGTATTTCCCCCATTCCTCCTTTTACATTCAGCTACAATCCCTGAACATCATATATGTAAAACTCAGAACACTCAAAGCTGGAGAGCAGAGACTTGGGATTCAATTAGTGACACAGTGATTGGTTCACCGAGCTTTCTGTTTGCTTAGGTATCTTGAAATGGATGCCAAAGAGCCAAAAACCCAGGTACCAATGGGGATCAGAGCAGGAATCCTCCAAAAACTTCCTTTTCAAGCAAAAGGACAACAAAAGGGGCACTCTATTGAATAGTAAAACAGAAAGCTTTAAGACAGTAAACCCTTTACTCCAACCAGAGATGCAAATAAACACTGGGGTCACACAAACCCCTCTAGGAAAGGTCAAGTGGGGAGCCTAGACTTCTAACCTTTTAGATTGTAGCAATATGTCTACTGGAGCAGTTAAAAAAGAGGCTGAGTGTAGCCAAGATTTACATGCCCATGGAGTGATAATGAAGTCCTCCCTATTCTAGTAATACATTGAAAAGAATTGTACTTCATCGCTGCATGGGATTTAATCCGGTTGTGTAAGACTGGTTCGTTATTCAAAAATCAGTCAATGCAATGAAACATAATAACTAACAATCTGAAGAGAAAATTTCCCAGTAATTTTAATTGATGCAGAAAAATTATTTAAAGAAACTCAAGTCCAAATTTTTATATAAAAAACAAAACGGTAAATTGGGAATAGAGAGAACTTCCTCCAGTTGAGAAATAGTATGTGCATAAAGTAAGTTTATAGCTGACATCATAATTAATAGTGACATACTGGTTACTTCTTCCTAGGCTTGGACACAAGGTAATGACTCCACTCTCATCACCCACTCTTGCTACTCTTATTCAATAGAGTAATGGAATATCTAGCCAGCTCAGAAATAAAGGATAGAAAGGAAAAGCAAAAACAAAAACCTGCCTCTATATACAGTTGACATAATGGTCTCTAGAAAGATCCCAAGAAGTCTTTTTTTAAAGATTTATTTATTTATGCATACAAGCACTGGGGTACAAGCCAGAGGTGTGGGGGGGTGAGAGGATTCACCACAGAGCTGGGAGCAGAACAGGCAGATCAATGGAAGTACACTGCTGAGGGGAGCAGCAGGCACAGCAGGAGAGGTCTGCCGCACCATGTGGGTCCGTCCCCTCCCTAGCCGGCAGCAGGGATTGAAATTGTGCTGCAGTGGCTGCGGTTTGCTTCATAGTGCCTTGTTTAACCCACTGCGCCACCAGGGAGGCCCCAGAAGTCTTTTTTTTTTAAGCATCATAGTTTAGCAAGGTCACAGGATATAAGTTCAACATGACCATCAAATTCATTTCTATGTAGGAGTAATGAATATATGGAAATTGAAATTAAAATACAATACCTTTTACAGTTGTTTAAACAAGGAAATAATTCAGTGTAAATCTAACAAACACGTTCAAGGCCTGGTACTGAAAACTAAAAAGTACTAACAGGAGAAATAAAATATCTAAACATATTGGAGATCTTACAAATTTATAGACTGATAGAAGTCAGTTTTCCAAAAATCAATATTTGGGTTTAATGCAATTCCTCCCAATATCACAGTATCATGTAGGAATATTTTTGTAGGTATAGAAAGGATTATTCTAAAATGTGCATGAAAAAGCAAAGATGCTAGACTAGCTGAGACCAAAAAAAAAAAAAAAAGGGAGTATTCACCCTACCCAATTTGAATTATCACTATATAAAGGAATAAAAACTTTGTGGCACTGGCATGGGATAGAAACATAGGTCAGTGGAACAAAATAGGGAACCCAGAAACAGAACTGCAACAAGTATAGCCAGATGATTTCTGACAGATACAAAAGCAGTTCAATGGAGGAAAAATTATCTTTTTTAAAATTTTTTAAATTTATATATATTTGACATCAATTGTAATCTCCATGTATTCCCTGTAATCTCCATGTATTCCCCATCACCATATCACCAGTGCACCATCACCTTAGTCCCCCATGCTCCCATCTGCCCTCAACCCTCCCCCTCCCCTCTCCCCACCAAGTATCCCTAATTTGTCCTTAAAATTTAAAATTCATTAAAATTTAAAACTTTTGGTTTGTAGAATATTCTGCTCAGGGACTGAAAAGAAAACCATAGACTGTAATACAATAATGCATGTCACATATTGAGAATGCACTTATGTCTAGAATACGTGGAAATACATAGAGAACTCTCAAACTCTGCAAAAAAAAAAAAAAACCTAATTAGAAAATAGGCAAAAGATATGAGACATTTCATGAAAGAAGATATGCAGATGGTAAAGGAGCGCCAATGGAAATTAGTTTTGCAGTTTCTTCAAAAGAAAAAAAAAAAAACTAACACAGATGAGAAGACTTAGCCATTGCTCTTCCTAGCATTTGTCCCAGAGAAATAAAAACCTTTGTCTACACAAAATGTATATTTGTCATGGTCAAAATTGAAAGCAACCCTTATGTTTTTCAGCGGATGAGTGATTAAACAAAGTGTGGATTGTACATACCATAGAATACTACTCAGCATCATAAAGGAATAAACCATTAATGTTACAACTTAGATGGATCCCCAGGGAATTATCCTGAATGAAAAAAGCCAAAAGGCCATCTACTGTATGATCTGGTCATATAATCATTGTCATTGAAATGACAAAGTTATATACTTGAAGAATCAATTAATGGGTGACAGGTTAGGAAGAGTGAGAGGAATGAGTTAGACATGTCTGTGACGGGGTAGTGTAATGAAGAAGCTTATGCCGATGGGGAAGTTCTGTATCTTGATTGTGGTTATAGTGAAGCTGGCTGACCTGTACCCACCCATGATGCCAGTGTCAGTGTCCTGGTTTCTGTCACTCTAGGTTTACTCAAAGTGTATCCTTTAGGAGAATTGGTGTGAAGGATACGTGGTTTTTTTGCAGTATCATCTCTCCAATTATCTGTAAGTCTATTCTTATTTCAAAATAAATATTTAAAAATAATTAAGGAGGTGCTTCAGATGTTCTTTTGGCAGGCATTGTCCCTTTTTTTAAAAAAGAACTTGTCACTGGCTTTGTAAGTAGTTTGTTTTGTTTTGTTATCGTTGGATTTATTGTGTTATAGTTTGTTTGCATCATAAGTGATTCCCTATTTTTAAAGTAAGATCTTTGTTTTGAAATTGGGCTTTTGAAAACTTTTCTTAACTACATTGTGAGATGAACTAAGCTTCTGATCTCAAAGGAAGCTTGGCTCACCAAATCTTACGCAGTCTAGAACTCTAGACCCTCTCCTTCTGGTGTTCGTGCTCAGTACCCTGGCGCTGAACACTGTTGCAGACAGAAGGGAGCCACATGCCCCAGGACTCAAAAGTAATCTTTGCTGTTGTATTTTTTTAAAATCATCTGATAACTATTTTGAATTATATATTTTATTTGACTACATACAGGAAGAAATCAGATATTTTATTGAAACTCATTCAAAAAATTTTTTTTCAACTTTTGATACTGCTTGTAATAGCTTTTACATTTTAGACCTTTCAAGGACATGTAGAGGTTTGTCGTCTTTCATTTTTAAATGGCGGAGTCTGTTTAAAGTTACTTATGTTTTACTTCAGTGTTCTGTCGTTCCCCATGTAGGCATTTGGCTTTCCCACCTGGATTTTTTATAGTGGGGCCTTGTAAAAGACCTTTGTATTCTTCAGAATGATTAGCTTAATGCAAGATCATCACATACTGGATTCACAATAACTTTCTTGTTCACAGGTTGTTCAGTTATTCCATGCTCTTTTAATGTGACCAGAAAAAAAAATACTATTGACCAAGTCTGATTGGTTTTTCATTAAAGTTCTCATGTTGGAGTTACTAACAACAGTGATGTGGTTGGATAAGTTTTATATAATAATGAGTTGTTTAGGGAAATTCTTTGTCTTCTGTTTCAATACTCCTCAGTGTACTCTTTCTTGGTTATATCCTTGCTGATTCTCTCACGTGCTACACAGAACAGTGACATCTAAGGCACAGAGTGAGAGTCCATGCTCACCCTAATTTACTACAGCTGTGTTACTGTTGTGATAAAGGGGCTCCCAGTTGATTGAAAGGACAACAAAAGCTAATGAGTCCACAGTCTTGGCACCCGACCTCCATTTCTATTTCAGAAAATGTTCTAGGAAGGTTGCATTGGCATTTGATTATTTCAATCAGAAATACACTATGCTATTATATGGTATATTGAATACTGCATCATTAATAAATATTTGGTTGAGATCTTTATTACTGTGGTTTCATATAGTAATGTAGAAATTTTTCTCTAAAACATAATGCGCATTTGAAAGCTATTATTTTATATTATATCAACTTTAAACTTTAAATTTTATTTCCAGGGAATCAGGAGATTCCTTTGTGAATTTGCTATAATTTGATAGCAATTTGTATTTTTGTTCAGGAAATAGAAAAGCTTTATATCCAAAAGTTCAAATTATGTAATTTAAGAAAGTTGATACACTTTTTCTTTTATAAGCAGTATGAGCTGAAATTTTTAAACAACATAAAAATATTTCTAAATATTTTTGCGATTTCCTTTTTATTCAAAGTGAGAATAATCTCCATTAATTTATAAGACTGTGTTATTCATCATCTTTGTTATTAAGGTCTCATTTATTCTGTCATTAAATATTTATTTAGTATGGGTTTACACTTTAGAGAATATATAAATAAGGTCTCTGACCTCATAAAAGTTTACATGGGAGAGACAGAACATTAACAAGTAAAGAAATGAATAAACAAGGTAATTATAGATAGCTATAAATTATGTGAAGGAAGTAGAATTATTCAGATAATAGGGGCAATGATTTACTTTGGTTGGGAGTTAAGTAACCTATTCTAAGGAAACAACAATTATGTTGATTCTTGAAGTATAAGAAGAGCAGGCATACTGCAATACCTGAGGTGAGAATATTGCAAGTTCAAAGAACATTGTAACCTCAAAGATCTCAAAGCAGAAAACCTGAGTTTTTTGAAGATGCAAAAAGAAAGTGAGGGGCCTCCCTGGTGGCGCAGTGGGTTAAGCAACGCACTATGAAGCAAAACAGCAGCCACCGCACGAGTTCGATTCCTGCTGCCGGCCAGGGAGGGGACCCACATGGCCTGGCAGACCTCTCCTGCTATGCCCGCTGCTCCTCTCAGCAGTGTACTTCTGTTGATCTGCCTGCTCTGCTTCCTGCTCTCTGGTGAATCCTCTCACCCCCCACACCTCTGGCCTGTACCCCAGCTCTTGTATGCATAAATAAATAAATCTTTTAAAAAAAAAAAAAAGAAAGTGAGGAGTTTTACAAGCACTACACCTCAGAGGAGAAAGTAAATATTGTACAAAAGTGAACAATGATGTAAAATATATATAAATATATTAAATAAATCAAAGGATTCTGGAATGCAAAAATGTTTTTGAAGCAATGTACCTTAAATTGTATGATAATTAAGGAAAGTAATTACTCTTCTTGGCTACAAAAGCGCAATTATAATTAATTTATCTTGTAAATTTGAGCCAATTTTTTTATTTTAAAAAAGTTTTTTATTTTCTTAGATTGTTGTTCATTTTTGTACAGTATTTCATTTCTACTCTCAGGTGTAGTCCCCATAAACCTCCTATCACCACATCACCTGTGAACCATCACCATGGTCCCTTGTGCTTTCCCCTCCCCTTTTTTGACCCCTCCCTCTCTGTCTCCTGCTATATGTCTCAGATCTTCTTTAACAAGCATATTTAGTACTGTTACATGATGTCAATTAAATTAAGTAGTTTTGGATATTTTAAAAATGTTTGTGACATCACTTATATGTACCTATGTTGTTTCTCCCCTAAAATTAGTCACTTAATTGCACTTGTAATTAAAGGATTATATAAAGAAAAACAAAGTGTGTGTGGCAGGAGTGTGATGAATGAGGGAACAAGTAACAAAGATGGAAATGGGGAGCTAAGCAGGGCTCAGATCCCGCAGCACCCTTTAGCCTATTTCTGTCCTTTGAATTTTTTTCTGAGCACTGTAGGGAATCTTTGAACTCCACTAAACATTAAGCAAGTCTTCTATGCATTGACCGTAATGTGAAAACAGAGACAAGGGAGATCTGCTAAAGCTCACCCCCTAAAAATTTCTCTGGGACTGTTGTCCTCTGTGTACAAGTTACTTTCTCTCAAAAGCTTAGCTTCCTTGTTTGTAAATCAAATCATGACAGGATCTACATAATAACATGTTACAAGAGTTCTGTAAGAAAATGTATGTGAAAGGTTTAGTAGGGTATTTGGAACAAAGCAATTGCTCCAAAATATCGCAAAATTATTGTAAATCATCATTGTTGTAAAGATGACTTAGTCATTTCACTGCCTTCAGGATGCACAGTGGGTATAAAATACATATAGAGTATAGTAGTCACGTTGTTACAAATATATATGTGTGTGTATACATGGGTGTGTATATATACATATTACTTGTGTGTGTGTGTGTGTATGCATACCTAGACCCAAAAGAAAGAAGATTATTCTGGGATTAAAGGATTGGAAGACAAGCATTGACTAAATATGGCTAAATATGCATTGAGTGGTCCTGTGACTAACCCAGTGATGTCACAGCATCTCCCCTAAGGACCTTTTATGGTACCACTGGATTCTCTACTTTGGGTTAAAATAGTTTTTGCAAAAGTTCCTGTGAAGGTGCAAACCCACACACTCAGTATATCCCAAGTACTGCTTTTTAAGCCATAGCCCTCTTTTAAGGAGATAGAAACAACCAATTTGTCATGTGACTGGGCACAAAAGAGCGCCAGGAGATAGGTTGTCTTCCCTGGAAGGTAGCAGGAGACCAAGTCTGGAGGTAGACAGCCAAAGAGTACAGGAAGCCCCTCAGCAAGCTGGTAAATGTGAGTACACCCCCAAGATCACACCTACTCAAAGTTGAGTCTGCCCTGGTCTATCAGTTGACTGATGATGAAGGCACTGGCTTCCTCTATTAGGATCAGAAAGAAAATCACTGTTTTAACTTCAATAGCCTTTGGGAATACACGCTCAATGTAAAGTACTATTGGGGTGACTTTTCTCTCCACACCTCAAGAAATCCAATTAAAAAAAAAATACAGTGAAGGATTTCCAGAGAGTTTGAAAAAGAATGGATGTAGGGGTGGGGTGAAGGGGAAAAAAAAAAGACTGAAAAAGAATGAATGTGAGGGGGTGGGGAGAGAGGAGGAGGACCAAACAGATGATTGTTACATATTTTCTCTCTGCGTCCCCTCAGGAATTTCTTCCTCCATCGCTGTGCCTATCTCTAACATCTCCTATTTCTTTCTCCCAATACTGACTTTCTTGTCTTTTAGTATTGAATGAAGTTTGGTCTGGACTTCAGTATTTATAACAGAAAGTACAAAAAAGAGTTATTTCAGACATATGCCAACCCTATTTGAATAAGATTCCATCAGTCATCAGATACCTTTCAACAGCATTACTGTCACAGTATTTGATCATTGATCATGGGATCTGAACCAGAGCTTTCATCTGGAGAATATACTAGCTTTTGAAGGAAAAACACTGAAAAATTTATTATTTAATTAATTGCTGTATAATTGGCTCATGTAAAGATATTATAGTCACAGCTTGTCATTGGTTGACAGCCGTGCATGTAGTAGCCATTGCCACTAAACTGAACCAGCAATCAACAGAGCAGGCTTTGCACAGCCAGAGTATATATCGCATTAACTCATGACTTGATTTCAAAGAGAGAGCCCTTCAGACTCTAATTCAAAGGCTGTTTCATCTCAGTCTGTTTGAAATATCAGATTAGAAACAGCAAGTCAGGTGTGCAGACAGCAATAAGGGGTGACCAGGAGCCCAAAAGCAGTGAGGATACCAAAGAATGCAAAAAATGGAGCCAATAATCACAAAATGCAGCCATTGGAGCCACATTGGAAAGGTGTAAATAACGCACACCCATGGTGCAGCATACAAAGTTCTGTGCTTTAGATTGAAATGGGCCTGAAAATTTACAGACTGTAAACAGCACAAGATCCAAATGGAGGGCACTCCCTCTGTGACTAGACAGTTGGGTAAAATCTCTGTACTTCAGTTTCCTTGTTATAAAATATGAAGGATAATAACTATTGTTATTAGAAACAATTAAAATTCTATTTGTGAAAAGATCTTTGACAGTATAAATGTACATGTGAATCTTAATTTTTATACCTTTTTCTGTACTATGATTAGTTGTAATTTTGAGTAACCCATTTAATTTCCTTGAGACTCAGTTTTGTCCTAAATTGAGTATAAAGATGTACTTAATTTGCCTGTGTCACTCCACTAAAATAATATCCTTAGTGTGCATTGAATTCTATAGCATTTTATCTAAGTGGATGATTTTATCATCACAATATTGCATAGTATGCAAATCGTGAAAATGTTCCTTAGACCTGAAGAAAAGGTTAAATGTCATTTAATATATTTTGTCTAAGAAAGAAAAAAATTTGTTAAAATGTTAATTTCAGAAAAATTTTTTCTAAAGTGATTCTAAAAGAAGTTTCCATGTTTGAAGCTTTTAGTATCAAATGTTGGGAAAATTTGCTCTTGTAGGCCATCTTATTTCTCAATCGTGCCGGAATGAGTTATTATGTATGTAAGTCTCAAATATGGAGAGGTTCTAATTAAGTGCAAATTACAATGAAATTAATAAATGACACCAATTTTTAGACTTTAAAATGGGCTTCGAGAGAATGCAGCATGGGCTTAGATTGATTATAATTCTAATCTTTTAAGTTGTGAATCAATATTATGTAGCATTAAAACTCAATTAAATAAAAAAGAAATGAAGAATCAAGTAGAGAGAACACTCATCTCTCAGTTGGTTCAACCTCTCAAATGATGATTTAAAATCTGTTAAATGTTAAGATTTTAATTGTCCTTATTGTTCACTCTATTCCAAAATAATTGCACATATAATTAGCATCAGCTAGTGAGAGATATTAGACTCCCATGTTCACAAATATAGTAGATTGTCATAAATTTTTCAAATATTATTGCAAACTTAGGTTTTATTTCATTTTTTACAGCTGAACTAAAGACTACAAGTGAATTAATGCATGTAGCTTCTTACCAGAAATTGTATTAAATTAAAGACTATTTTATCCAGCATTTTATAGTCCATTCTCAGTGGCTGCAGGTAGACCAGGTAGGTGTTTGTACCTACATGGCACCAGCTGATATTGAGCAAGTCACCTATCAGTGCCATTGAGCCAGAGAAACTTTCTTAGTCCAGAAGACCAGAAATACCTCACTTCCTACCCAGTGATGGAGTTGGCCCAGAGAATTGCCTCTGTCCCAAGGTAGTAATAGTAGGGATAGAGCAAGTGTGCTAACAGATCCTACAGAAGAAGGGGATCAGAGTAGCTCTGAGAAATAAATTGTCATTGGAAGTATAGCCCACAAAACTAGATTCTATATTGTGAATCCTATAACTGCCTGCTAAAATAAAAACTTTAAATAGGATCAGGTATCTCAGCATAATATCCAAAAATCCAGGATATAAATTAATTTCACTCTCCATACCTAGAATCAAGAAGATCACAACTTAAATGAGAAAACAATCAGGTAAAACCAAAATTGCAGTGAGTCAGATGTTAGAATTTCCTGATGAGAACTTTTAAAGCAGCTATGTATTGCAAATATAAGATGATAAAACTGTTAGAAAAAAAATCACGAGTGAATATCTTTGGAACCATCGACTAGGAAAAGAGTTCTTAAATTTGACAATACCATAAGTTGACGCACAAAAGGAAAAAAAAAGATAAATTAGATATTTTCCCAACTAAAATCTTTTACAAATATCACAGACATGGAGAAAATATTTGCAAGTCATTTATCTGACAAAGACTCAAATATATCTAGGATATGCTAAGAGATATAGAAGATATAAACTACTCTCAGAATTAGACATTAAAAAACTCTAGTAGAAAATGTGCAAAAGACATATACATATATTTCATCAAAGAAGATATACAAATTGCAAACAAGCACATATAAAAATATTCAACATACTAGCCATTGGAAAGGCAACTTAAAAGCACAAGATATCACTACAAACATATCAGATTGATTAAAATTAAAAACAGTGACAGCATCAAATGCTGGTGAGGATATAGAGAAACTCACATATTGCTGGTGGTACAATAATCTGGAAAATATGTTGGGAGTATCTTCTAAAACTAAAAACACACTTACTGTATGACTCAGCAATTGTACTCTTGGGCATAACCCAGGGAAATGAAAATTATGTTCACACAAAAATTTGTACATGAATGTTCATTGCAGCTTTTTTTGTAATAACCAAAAACTGGAAACAACCCAGATATCCTCCAATATATGAATGGTTAAAAATTGGTGTTCCTTGCATATCATGAATACTGTTTTAATGTATTCTTGATATACACAGCTTGAATAGACCTCAGGAGAATTATGCCAGGTGAGAAAAGCTAATCTCTAGTGTTCATATACTTTAGGATTCCATTTATATAGTATTCATCAAGAGACACAGTTATAAAAATGGAGGAATTAGGAACTGGGGTGGGGGAGCAGGGGAAAGAATGTAGATATAGAGGAAGAACTGGAGGAGTTTTATGGTAATGAATAATCTATATGGTAGTTGTGAGGATAGTTATACAAAGTTACATATGTGATAAAATTGAAAAGAAGTATATTTGTACACACACAGAAATGAGTACATGGAATACTGGTTAAAATCTAAACAAATGTTATATATTTCACCATGTCAATTTTCTGGTTTTGATATTGTGCTGGATTTATTCTGCCAGATGTCAGCATTGGGGGAGGTTGGGTGAAGAATACATATGACTTCCCCAAATATTTATTTGCAACTTCATGTGAATCTTTAATTATTTTAATAAAAGTTATTTTAAGTAATTAAAACACAACTTGAATGTGCAAAACTCAAATAATGATAAGACTTTTAAGGTACAAGCTTCTAAATTTTGGATAGATGGCTTCACAATGATTTGCTACACGACTGTAGGTGTTCTCTGATGATTTAAAGGATCTGTTATCTGCTTCAAAGACACATCCTTTGTATTCCCAGAGGAAGATGGGACAAGATCAGAAAATGCATAATGTTCTCCCTGAAGAAAGGGAAGAGGGAATGTTGACTAAAGGAAATGAGTACAAAGCTAGGATATAGTAAAAAAGTACTCTGCTTCATTTCACTGGCACTTCGTGAATTACCTACCATCCTTTTATTCTCCCTTGTATGTCAGTCCTTCCTTGATTTTGTTAGCATTTTTATCAATGAATCTTGCCAAGAAGATACACAAAAAAAAGGAACCTGTGTCTTGGGAGACTTCCTGCAAAAGGGGAGGCCAGCAGGCCACATCTTATACCACAGCCACCATTAGAGTCAGGAACCCTAAGCACAGAGCAGGCTGAGAAAAAAAAGCGATCAAGAAGTCTTTGCCCCGGGAAGTCAGTGCTAACAAGGGACCCCTTGAGGAGTCAGCCCAAGTCAGCCCACTTAGAGAAGTGTAGACAAAGATTTTAATCACCAAAGGCCACAGGGCTCTCCAGTTCATTGCAGGCGTGCCCACAAGGGAGGAGCACACTGGAGCAGCTTGCCCTCTACACTGCATCAGGCCTTTAGCTACACCTATGTGTTTCCTCAGAGTTGGGAACTGCTATGGATGCTCCATGTACATATACTTCATGGCACACTGCACAATTCTGGTCACATGGGAGGTGCTTCTAAAAGGCTTTAGTATGTTTAAACAGCACCCCAGACCCAATGTCTGGCATGTGCTGTAGCAGCCAGGTGTCCTGTGCCATAGGATCAGGGTCTTCAGGGCAAGGATTGAGCTCTAGTAGGTCACACATCCTCTTGCCCATTCTCTGGGCCATGCCTGAGGCTCCAGCACCCAGCTGGAGGGCTGCACACTCACCCCGCTGTTGGTCTTTTCCCCTCTTCTCTAAGGAAGCAGGTATTTCCCAAGGTGGAGAGGAAAATCTGCCTGAATACTTCGTATTTATAAACTCCTTTCACCTTGAAATTGCTTTACAAATTTTAAACTTCGCATTACTCTTTGGGAGAAGAAGGAAGTAACATGTAATATTCAATTTCACACTTGGGAAACAGAAACGGTAAGGTTAAGTAACTTTTGCAAGGCCAGATAGCATATCTATGTTAGGAAGGAATTTGCGACTATATATTTCTTTCTCAGACCTTTCTCAAGTGTGTTCTAAAATAAAAAGCTTCTGTAACCAAAATTTAGCTTTGTCCCTATTGAGTAATAAATTAAGAGTTCAAAATGAGACAGTATTTAAATTAGACCAAATAAATAAGTTGCCTTTGTATTCTGGGGTATTGACATAAATTCAAGATTACCATAGAAATCAGAGAGCATTTTCCTAAAATATTAGAATAGTGATTTTATATCTTAAATATAAGCTTTTGAAAACACAATATTTGTAGATAAAAGGAAACTTCTTAGGGCTGTTACAATGCCTTGGTGATTTAACTAATTGTGAAGTTGAAAGAGATTACTTCCTTGGGTTATTTTATTCACACATGAGTAACAAATTAAAAAAATCAGTGAGAGAATTTTACCTGTTTTGTTTATTTAATGATAATAAAACTTCTATTGTTAAAACTGAATTTCAAACATACACTCTTTTCATTAATAGTTTGAAGACATGCAAAAAGACAATTCACGCATTTAGAAAATAAAACATGGCACTTTAAACAGCCATCATTCCATTGCACCAACAGATTCTTGTATCTTAGCAGCATTTGTTTGTTCTGAGAGGTGAGGTAAAGTAAAAATTTTCCACATGGTTGTGTTTTATCCTGGATGTCCTCACAGTGTACTCTGTTAGATGAGGACAGCTGTGATCACAAATAGGCCCAAAACACAAAACTCAAACACAGCAGAGTAGTTTCATTCACAGAAAAGCCCAGGATAGAAATGCTTCTGCCCTTTGGAGTTCGGAGTGAATGGCAGAACTACCGAGGGAGGGCATCTGTGTCTCTGGCTCTTCTCGGTAGTCCTGCCATTCACTCCTAACCTACTTCAGGCTTTCAAGAGGGAGGAAGAGCAAGGAGGAGGCATGACTACCTGGTAACTGTTCCTACTTGTCAGGATAAGCACACCTGCCTGCACGGGGCTTTGGAAATACAGTTTCTGGCTGAGAGTTGCTTCCCAGGTATAAATGTGTATTTTAGAAGCAGAAAGGGGATTTTAGTGGGCAGCCAGCCCAGCTCTGCTGTGAAATCTCTCTTCAACCACATTACTTACCTTTTCTTTTAAATTACATTGTGTTTCCCTGTATAGGAGCCTAGACAAGTACATTTAAGAGAAAACTTATTCTTGAGAGTTCAATCAATTTTTAATTAATAGAGGAATTATTTTTTTATTAGATATTGGTTAAGGAAGAAAACTTACTAGGGTATTCTGAAAACTACAAGAAAAATGTACCCATATTCTTACAAAAGAAGTAAAACAATGGAGGGTTTAAGGAAGGGAGTCAGTCCTTCATGGTCCCTCCTAAGGATTTTACAATCTGAAATCCAGTGTGTCTGTCTAGGCCTTGAACAGGGATGGAGCTGCTTGTCCCTTGATGAAGCGCTGGGAAAGGGCAGCAAAGGTAGTATCTTTCAATAACCCTCTGGTGTGGTCCCCTGAAATCAGATGGCTTAGCTTTTGATGAACTTCACATTAAAAAAAAAGTTTTCTAGTCATAATTACAAAAGAGGCTGTGATAGAATCCCCTTAAGAGAGCAGTAACACTGTCAATAAAACTTAGTATTATCTCAAAAGCTTTATTCCATCTTGCTATTTGTTTGCACTCTGTGTTTTAACACAAACCTTGTAGAGAGACAGGAGCTCCAGTGACAGAGCCAATGGATGGGGCACTGCAGAGAGATCGGGCAGCCTTTGTCTCTGGGGACTCAGCCATTGACAGTCAGATTTCACGGTTGCTCAAAACCAAGGCCATTGGAGAGAAGAAAATTGCCAGTGCTGGTGTGAGAGTATATAGTCTCATACAATCTTTCCCTCTCTAAGCATGGTCATGAATGACATCTGATTTGAAACCACAATTTACTATAGTAATAAAGTTTCTAAAATTACTGCAGTTGGAATTCAATTGTATTGAACAGTTCATTGATTCTGGGCTAAAACATGCTTACATCACAAAATAATGACTGGTTTGAGAAAAATAAGGTTGTATTCAGATGCCAATATCTCAGAGCAAGAGGGACACTATTAAATTTCTTCAGGGGAAAATAAATTGCTGATTTGCTAAGTATGCTTGAAGTCACATCACCTTGCATTTGCCTAAAGCTCCATCCTCCCAGCATTCCAGTGAGGGGGGAGGTCATGCAGGAATTATCACTTCATAGAGAAAATGTCATTGCTGAAGAAAGTTTTAGCTTAGTTCTGGAGCCCAGTTCATCAAACTCTTCACACTACCTCAAGAAAATATGGCCACCATATCGAAAGAAACTTGCTTTTTTAAATTTTGGACTTAGAGATATGCTCACTAAAATCCATTAACTCTGATCAGCATGAAAAATAAAGTTAATGTTTTTGGATATTAAGATAGATGGTATATGCAAACAGTGAAACTGGAAGTAGTAACTCGACTATGGGCATATCTTATAAATTTTTATTGAAGCTTATGGCAAATTTTGAGGTTCAGTTCTCACCCCTCTATGTGTTTTTCATTAGTGGAATTCCTTGTTTTGTATTTTGTTAGTAAAAACTTTCTAAAATATTTGTTTACATCTTATTTTCTCCATCGCAATCCAGTCATTTCTGATTGTGTTCTTGGTTATTGAGTTATTTCCAAGGTTACAAATTAAAATTTAAAAAATCTTAACCTTTAGTGTTGCAAAAAATTTTTAATTGTGGATAGTGAGGAGCTTCAAACGGTATGTTCTCTCATATAATCAGGAAGTAGGGAAAAATCTCAATCCACTACAGCAGAGTTTAACATAACTTGATGCCAGCAGATTTTTCTGGATTCCCTTTTCTATATAGTAAATACTCTACCTACCTCTTATCCCAAATCTTCCCTTTATCCAGTGACTTATTATTTACCAACTTTCCCCTTTCTACTCTGCAGTCCATAGGGGTGTAAATCACACCAAAAGATTTTTTTTTGCTTACCTACTTGTGAGATATATTGGAAAGAAACACCATTTATTTCATGCTAATCAAACTGTAATTGCCTGTCTCCATGATAAATAGATCATGAATAAGGTAGGTCTCTGAGTGACACCCTTGGGAAAATGCCTTTTGGTCTTTAACAGGCATGGCATGTTGTGACCAGAAAGCAAGCTTGCTGGTAGGGAGACAACAATGATTCCCTCCATCGAAGGGAATCGATTTTTAAATTTTTCACTTGCATCATAAATAAGCATTGGAAAAGCATCCCTCACTGATTGTTTACATGGCAGAGAGAGGAGCAAGTTACTTTTAGTTATAAAAGCAACCTTGTTGCCATATTGATTTAATCAGAGTTCTATTTGTTTGTGTCTACTGATCTAATATGTAATCAGAATCCCTAAATAGGAAATGGTTTCATTCCATTGCTGTGTATTCTGGAAAGTAAGTGTGATGTTGGGTTTACCATTAACAATTGCCATCAACTTGTCACCAGCAGACACTAGAGCCGTCTACATTATTTTCTGTGCTGCCATAAGACTGGTTCTGCCACAAACCATACACTGTAATGACTGTGATGTTGTAAGTGTTCACATTTGTGTTATCTCCAGATACCCTTAGTAGCCAACAGTGGTTCACCAACCCGGGGAAGATTTTATCTCTTAGGGGACATTTGACAACACCCAGGAATTTTTGGTTGTCACAGCTGGGTGCTATTGACTTATTGTCGGTGAAGGCTCAGGATGCTGCTAGACATCCTAAAACACATGAACAGCACTTCCTCTACCTCCACCTCCATTGCCACGAGCAAGAACTATCTAACCAAAATTGTCAGCACGTAGGCTGAGAAAACTACATGAATGACTATGTTGCCGCTAATGTTTGTGTGAGATACCTTTCCCATGACTCTGAGACTTGCTATGCATTTGGTTTGGTCTGAAAGATTAATTAATAACCCCAGAGGATATCTCTGACTCTAGATCAACCTAAGAATGAACTTTTAAAATAGCGTGACTTCTAAAACAGTTGTTTCTACCCAGTGTGTTGCAATACAAAGATGTCTTTAAGTTACCACAATTTTCAGGGAGTCTCAATTGTTGACTTTTCATTATTCAGTCATTGAAAAAAAATGCTTAATGTTGTTGACATGTACACAAGAATATACACACAAGCATCATGACTGAGGATTTATTAAGATGTTAAAGTTACTTTTATGTTGTTAATCAAACATCTGAAAAACAACAGTATAAATATGTATGTGTGTACATATGTATACATACATACTAAAATTCATTATTTATTCAGTCTGCTAATAATAGTTTGTGTGCATATGGATTTGATAGCCCCAGAAGGAAATCTTTGTAGGAGGAAATGTCCCAGAGTTTGGGAACCATTGTTAATGAGGATTCCTTTGAAACAGAGATGATTTGAAGAATACTCGGATCTGGAGCTAATCAGTGGTTAGCTAAGAGTCTAGCAATAGTCTAGGAAATAGGGAGGGCTTTTCTAAATCCACATACACTGCTTATTAAATGTCTGCTAATGACAGTGTGTGACTGTTCATAGTTTTCATGCTTCATCACCTACTGTTAAAGGAATCCAACAGCTGAGGCATCAGACTGATTTTCTTAGGCCTAGTGAGAATAGGAGTTCTGGATTGAAGCCAGTGACTAGCACAAACTATTGCCAAGACTCTGAATCTTCTGGGCCCATCTGTGTCCACTTTTTCAAAAAGCAGATTGTGAAATGACAGAAGGGTAGGGTGTGGAGGGTAATAGAGATGTGAATGAGAAGATTCTAGGAAGGGAGAGAGAGGACTGCTGCCAATAGGAAGAACCCATCAGAAGATTAAGTGTCCTGGCAGCAGGAGCAAGAGGATGTGGTGACACATGGCCTTTTTCTCTGGGAAAGAAGCCAGTGACATGCAAGAGTTGTGGCTTGGGTTCCAGATCTTAGATCATTTTTCCTTACTCATAAAATTAAGATCCGTATTCCTTCCAGGAAACCAGCTACAGCAAACGGATCAAGAAGTGGCCAATTGGAAGAACCTCAGATGTAGTCAGAGTGCAGGGGGAAGAGAGGACATATAATCATTTATTTTGGCAGTAGTACCCTACCAACTCTGGTCTTTAAGATGTTGCTTTGGCTTTCAAACTAGAGGACTTCCTTCCTTCCTTCCTTCCTTCCTTCCTTCCTTCCTTCCTTCCTTCCTTCCTTCCTTCCTTCCTTCCTTCCTTCCTT
>JAGFMF010011401.1:1778212-1798614 GCA_019455555.1 Galemys pyrenaicus
TCCTTCCTTCCTTCCTTCCTTCCTTCCTTCCTTCCTTCCTTCCTTCCTTCCTTCCTTCCTCCCTCCCTCCCTCCCTCCCTCCCTCCCTCCCTCCCTCCCGCCTTCCTGCCTGCCTTTCCTTCTTTTCCTTCCTTTCTCTTTATGACATCACCAGCACTCTTTAAAATGCAGCATCGGGCTACCTCAGGACAACTTTTATTCTGATAACTTTGCATCTCAATTCATTTCCTCTACTTTTCCATTAGTAGTAAATCAGTTAGCTGTTGCTGTGTAACAAACCTCCAAACTTAGTGGTTCCAAAGGATAACTTTTTATTTTTAATGAGTGTTTGCTAAGTGGTTCAACTGACCTGGGACCACTAGTGCGTCATTGACCACTATAGCAGGACAACTGGGATGACTTTATATGGAGATTCAGTTCTCTGCCTCCCATCAGCCATATCCTTCCCTAGGGTGTCTTGGGCATGTTTCACAGAGTGGATCTAGAGGAAAGAATAAAATTTCAAAGTGATTTTTCAAGCTGCTGCTTATATTATGAACCTGTGTAAGGCAAGTCACATCACAAAGCTCAGAGTCAATGTGGAAAGATACTACTCCAATAAGTGGGTACAGAGAGGTGAATAGCAAAGCTAGTACTGCCATCATTCTACCAGACCCTCATATGCCTTTATATTTGGTAGTGTTTTACTTTGGAGCTAAACACATTCTGTATTTTATTTAAGTTTGTGGGTGAGCTCTACCTTGGCAGGCATTTTAACTAGGCGTTTTAAGTAGGTAATTTTTCTATCTCTTAGTCATTCTGTCACCTATATGATGATGACAGAAACCCCAGGAATGCAAACACCTCTCTAATATGGCATGTTTAGATGAACTAAGTAAAAGTGTATCGATTTAAGAGAGAAAAGAATCCCTGTGGAGGAAAAAACCTCCTGGTAATTTTATTTTTAAGATATGAAATGACGAAGGGAGAAGTATTTGTTAGCAGTGACTGCACAGATTTCCAGTTGGCTTTCTGTTTTTAAGGAGCAGGTGGTGAGGAATAGTGAACTAGGGAAATCCAGCTACTATGTTTTGCCAGTAGGACTTGGAAAAACTGCCGATTTTCAAATTGTTATGATCAAAAGACTACAGAAGTATTTATAAACATATGTGAGTAACAAGAATTTTTTTAAACTTTGTCAGGAAAGAGATACCATATTACTTGTAGCTTAAAGTGGAGCTCCCTAAAATTCCAAGATAAGGAAGTCTTTTTCTAAAAGTTTATGCAGTAAATGTTTGCTTTATGCAATTTGTATTTATGGCATTTCTATCAGCCTTTTCTGTTTTCTCCATGTGAAGTGTTCAAAGAGTCAGAGAGGCAGACACTAATCCTTGCCATGTGTCTTCATTATGTGTTTCATTGAGGCAGTGAAATGTCTAGGAACACACTCAGTGAAATGGGATTTTCTGGCTGAGAAGATGTGGAACCTTCATTCAGGATAGCTGCTGCAGTAAGCATTATAAGGCAGTGTTTGTGAAGCAAATCAAGGTTTAAATGTCATTGGCATGTAGGTGTGATGATTAGAATATCTTTATGTTCTCTGCAACTTTCCTTAAAGTGACCACCTTTACTTGCTGTGGAGAATGAGTTTATCTTGACTGGAAGTTGTCTTAGAGCTCTAAGGAGGCAATCGATTTCCAGCAGTAATCTTGGTAGCTACGGGCTTGCATTGTGGTCACCTTATCTGCACAAATGAGTTCATGCCACACATTTGTATTTTTTCCCTAACTAAATGAAAGAGAATTAGCACCCCGATGATAAGCATGGCAGAGTTTTACAAGCTTATTTACTATAAGTGGGTCCTCATGTAATGCATTGGATCTTCAACTTGAATCAAATTCAGTTTCCAAAAAGATACTTTGCCTGAAGAACTTTAACAGGATGACATAAAAATAGTCAATACTCTGGAAGGCTTTCTAAATATATGTGGTTAGATAGCTATTGTACACTATCTGTATTTCATTCAATAGAAATTATTTAGTGAATTATTTTTCATTATTGATATAAAGAAACTACAAATAATACAAATACATTATTTGCTTTAAAATAATTCTTTGGTCTTCTCTCGAGAGCTAGAGCTTTTCAGTTTCCCTGCTCTAATAGTCAAAGTGCCAAGGTTTGTGATGGTGGCATGTGACAGACTTCTGAGGTGCCTTTAATGGTTAATAATCATGTTCACATCTAGTCCAAAAGCTATATCTGATTTTTTTTTGACTCTCATTTCTGTATTCCCTAGTACAAGGACTAAAAATGATCAACACATATTTTTGAAATGAAGGCATGGATGGAGGGGCGAGTAAGGGAAACTAGAAGTTGCTTCTATGCATGGTATTTCTAATTTTTCTATTTTTATTAAAACTTTGGGCAATATGTGATTTCCCCCAGCAGGTGTGGTCACTGCAGTTCTCCCACTCCCAGAGCACGCGTAGTCCATCACCGTATTCCCTTGTGCTCTTCACCTCACTCCTCCTTGCTCCTTCCTCTTCCCCTCATATATTCATCATTTGATTTGATCCTTCTGATTGATTTAACTTAGCATCAACCCTTTTCAGCTCCACCCATGTTGCCACAAGTGGCACGAGTTTATCTTTTTGGATTGTATACGCCATCATCTCGATCCACTAATCTGTTTTAGGGCATTTAGGTTGTTCCCATATCTTGGCTATTGCACTGATTTTATTGTGTGTATTGTGTGGTATTTCTAAAGCCTGTGTTTCACCATCCTCCTATTCATGAGGTTTGGTGGGAGTTCCATTGCAGTTCTTACAGTCCATTTAACAGCTATCAGGACAGATGGTTCTCAATCTGACTGCTCATCAAAACCACCTTGGACATTTACTGTGGAATCCTGCCCCAGGACTAGGAGTTTTAATATTTTTTTTAAATCTTCAAGATATTTCAGAGGCAACTGCACTAAGAATCCATGTTGGGAACTGTTGCTTCTGATTGCTGTAGCCCTGGCTACGTCCTTACCAATATCTTTTTTATGAAGACTCACAGAAACCGTTCTGTTTTCTTCATGACAGGCCACTGGAATTAAGGACAATAGCTCTCCTCAGTCACCCGTAGTATCATGCTGCTATTTAACTATAGTTGTTTTTAAATGTGTCTCATTAAACATGCTTCTGGAGCAGAGGCCTAATGCATGCTGGCACTCTATGAGGAATGCAGGGAGGGATATATGAATTCTGTGACATGCTTGAGAATGAAATCAACATTGGAATAACCTGTTGTTTTTTCTTTACACAAATCAGCATGGGGAAATGTTCTATCCAAATTAATAAAAAGCCATGAAATCTGTATTCAGACTTTGATTCACATACAGATGATGTTAAAAGTGATATTTGATTAGAGATACATTGGAGAATTTATCTGCAATGGAGTTGCTCCTTAAGCATTAAGTCAGTAGCTCAGTAAGATGGATAAAACTTTCAGTTGAAGATATTATCTGAGATTAGTTGCCATTTGCAGCTTAAAGTTTTCCTTCCAAAACTTGATCAAATGAAATAACCGTGAATTAAACACCACTTCTTTTCCAATTGGAAGAGTGAACATAAATATCAAAGGCCGCCAGCCTTTCTCAAATTATTTTTGAGATATATGGGGCATTTGTTATGAGTGTGGCAGATGTGTATCTAAGCTACTTCATACTGCATACTTTTTGAGCTGAACAGCCTCCTTCATTAAAACAAATTATATTTCTTAGGATCAACCTTTTTTGGGGGTCAGTATTTTCATGCTGTCATCTGTATTTTCCAAATCATCAGGTAGCAAGCTCTTGGCAGAATTATGAAGTAAACAATGTCTCTTCAGTGTCATCTGTTCCTTACACTCTAGTGTGTGAGCAAGTTAGTTAAGATTCCTATGCTTGCATGAACTTACTCAAGCTGGTTGAGCCCGATGGGGAATTTATAATTAGGCTATAGAAGTATCCTCAGAATTAAAGGTTAGGAGTTCAGGTGGGACTCAGAACAGACTTTGAATCAGGAACTAAAAACCTCTGGTTTTTTTCATTTATTTTTTGCATCTCTTTATAAGTTTGCTTCATTCAGTTCTTTCACTACATGTTAACTTTTGTTTCTTTTTCATTTTTAATTGTGATGAAATACACATAAGATATAATTTACCATCTTAACCATTTTTAAGTGTACAGTTCAGTAGTGTCAAGTTTTCTCACATTGCTGTGTAACCAGCCACCAGAACTTTGTTTTGCAAATCTGAAATTCTATACTCTTTAACTATATACCATACTCATTTTCCCTTCCCACTCATTTTCCCTGGAAACTACCATTCCACATTCTTTTCTTTGAGTTTAACAGTTTTGCTACCTCATAGAGTGGAGTCATTCATATTTGTCTTTCTATGTTTGGTTTATTTCACTTATCATAATATTCTAAAGGTTCATCCAGGTGGTAGCATGTGTTGGAATTTCCTTCCTGTTAAAGGGTTGTATAATGCCCCATGGCATATCTGTACTTCATTTTGTTTCTCCATTCTTCAGTTGGTGGTGATCTAAGTTGCTTATACCTTTTAGGTACTATGAATAATATTGCTATGAATTTGGGTGAAAATTTTTCTTTGAGATTCTCTTTTCAATTATTTTGAGCATATACTCCAAAGTGGTATGGGTTATATACCAATCCTATTTATAATTCTTGAGGAATCGCCACACTTTTCCACAGCAGCCACAACATTTTATGTTACTACTGAAACAGTTCTATAGTAGGGGCTGTTTGTCGAGTGACTTTCCCGGACTAATTCTGTAAAATATATATTTTATGTGACATTTATGTATGTTAAATGTATATATATATATATTCATATATATATATATATAGTGTTAGCTCAGTGGTCAGTTAATGACTAGACAGAGCTTTCTTCAACGGCATTAGACCGATAAAACTCCAGGCAAGGAGCATATGTATGTGTCAGGGCATATCTTCAGCACACAGGCACACAGTTTACAGTGCTACTTTTACCTTCACTTCTTGCTTGTTCAGAGCTTCAAGGTCAGTCGGCAGTGAGACTTTAGGTCTTTTTAGGTCTTTTCTGTGCATGTGCACAGCCCTGTAAATGAGTGCAGCCTGCTGAATTTTCTGTAATGTCTCAGAACTCTCCAAAACCCCCCATTTTCCAGTTTTTCTTTTTAAGGTTTTGATCAGTATCTTATTAACCATAACTAGTATTCCTGTCTCAGGCAGCTGCAATACTGAACAGATGTCCCTGGTTGTTGTCATCAAATACCATAGAACAGCAGCCCTCCCACCTCCCAGACCATGCAGATTTACTTTCTGAAATCCTAGGAAAGGATTTGAGGAACTGCTGGGACAGTCTTGCTGTCACCAAACATAGGCTGTAGTGTTTTGAGTTTCTCCAGAGCATTGAAACGAATAGAATTTTAGGAAGACCTTGTCAGCCCACCAGTGTGGCTGAAGAGCTAAACAGTAATATATAGCCCCATGTTGCCCCACCTCCTAGGGACACTCTTTGTCTTCACTCCACTTTCCTGCAGTGGTTCCTGTGGGAGTTTTGCACCCCACTGGCAGCCCCATATGTTTGTGAAGCTTATTTTAGCTATTCTAATCAGGAAGTGATTAAAAAAATTGTTTTTTTAAAGCTACTCTGTATTTTATCTGTGTTATTCTTGAATGTTGGCTTTATATTAAATAGCAGTTTGCCCTAATTAAATTTAATATTACAGATTTTTGGCTTTTGAACTCATTTTGTATAGATGCAGCTTTATAAAAATTATATAAAACTTTTAGTTGGGAGCCCTAGCATTTACATCTACAATCCCATTTATCCAATGTCACCATATCACTAAGTTACCAAAGAAAGAAATGAACTGTTGGGGTGCACATGCTTGATTATTTCATTTCTACTACTATGCAAACCAATTAGTACATGGTACATGACTCCTTCAAAGGTTTTTATATATATAGATACACACACACACACACACACACACAGTGACTTTCCAAATTTGACCCTACCCAAGACCATGTCCATTTTCTGGAGCTGCAGTTTGTGTTCCTCTGTTAGGGGGCATATATATATATATATGTATGTATGCTGTGTTTTTAGTGATTTCAGAGTTAGTTTAGTGTTTGATCTATAAAAAACAAAACACTAATTTGGGGGCAGTTTTAATTATATTTTCATAAAAATTATTACATTAAATCATCTGTTCCCTTTTTTCTCCCCACTCCTTTTCATCTCTCTTCTTTCTCCCCTATTCTCATCAATTTCTTCTATATCTGTCAAAGTTCATGACATAAAGGATCAAGTGCCTTTTTGGTCAGAATTCTTAGGGACTGGTTAATGAGATGACATCACTGGAGATATGTTGCAAACACACAAACAAAAAGTATCAGAAAACCATATGTAGTAATTTGGGACTGATTTTCTACCAAATGTTTCATCTCTTCTACAGTGATAAGCCTTACTGAGCTTCAATGATGTAATTCCTACTTGTGAAAAGATGATAAAAATAAAATTATTAATTAAACTGCTTTATTCAAATATGCTGTAGGACCTCCCTGGTGGCACAATGGGTGAAGTCCCACACTATAAAGCAAAATGCAGCCACTGCAGCAAGAACAATCCCTGCCACTGGCCAGGGAGTGGACCCACATGGTGCAGCAGACCTCTCCTGCCTCTCCTGCTGCTCCCCTCAGCAGTGTGTTTCAGTGGATCTGCCTGTTCTGCTCCCCACTCCATCTCTGGTGAACCCTCTCACCCCTTCCCACGCCTCTGACCTGTACCCCAGTTCTTGTATGCATAAATAAATAAATCTTTAAAAAATATGCTGTAACCTATATCCAAAATATCCTTCTGGATATCTCAAGTCATTTCCGTCTTTTAACTTCTTCATCACAATGGTCTCCTAGTTTGTTTGTCCCAGGTTCTTTTTTATTGTTTGTTTGCTTTGTGTGCTATTCCCAAGATTTTGGGAATCCACATGGTTTTGTCCCTCATTTTATCCAGCTATTTTCTCAAAAATCATCTCTTCAGAAAGGTCTTCCTATCTAGAGAATCCCCCCCCCCCATTTCTCCATTATTGATCTATCCCTTACTGTACTCTACTTTGATTTCCATCATGGCACTATCACTCACATACATATTTGTTTATTCTTTGTCTCTGGCATCTACCCCATAGGATGTAAATCTCATTTGGGCATGGAATTCATCAGCCTAACATTTAATAAATATCTAATAAATCTGCTAAATAAAGTAATAGTATGACTTAAATGAACTATTTGCTTATTTTTGGTGATTGTGCTTTTCTCTTCAATAGAAATCAATGACAAAGAAGTAATACCAGGCATGAGCCTTCTTAATATAGTTGTCTACTAGGTTTATATTATCTTGAGAGTGAAAATTTTTTTAAATTCTGTCCTACTTTTTTCACTAAAGTTCCATATCATTGCTGAATATAATTTTTAACTTTTTTTATGCAGTATATTAATTATATAAAAGTAACTTAGGTTAAGATTCTGTGATATGTTAATGTATCTGTTAGTTTCTCTCTTTTGTTGAACTATTACACTTTAGGTGTATAGCTTAGGTGTAAGTAAAATCCTACATCATTATTGTTATTGTCCCATCCAGAATAAGATAAAGACACCTGATTTTCCAACTACTTTTTTTTTTTTTTTTAAGTAACTATGGACTCACAGAAAATTACATAAAATACTGTGAACTTGTTAACTGGTTCTCCTAGTGGTGACATCTTGTATAACTCTAGTAAAATGGCAAGACTGAGAAAATAACAATTACACAATGCTGTTAACTAGACTACAGACTTTATTTGGTTTCTACCAGCTTTAACATGTCCTCATTTGTTTTAGAATTTCTAGTCAAAAGTAGACAAATACTAATAGCTCCATTGAAAATGGAAGAAGGGGGAAAAAACTATCATTGCTTCCATGTAATATGTTTGTCTGTAAAAGTAATCAAAGTAATTGATTGAAAATTATTAATTTGAGAGTATATAAGAACAAATACCCTTCAGCCTGGCTAAGTGGGTTTGGCTCTCAGCTCTGCCATGTATTAGCTGTCAGTCTTGGAAAATTACTTTATCTCAGAGTAAAGGTTGTCCTCCTGTTTAAAATAAGGATAGTAACAGTAGTAACCTCATTAAGTTGTAAGGATTAAATAATATATGTTACACTTTTAGAACTATGTCTATCTAACATATATTAGGTTAATTCATATGAAATATAAGTGTTTATAGATAAAAATGGCTGGATATATGCAACTTTTTATGGTTTGACATAAAAGTAATGTATAAAATTTTTTCTTATTGTTACTATTATCAGTAAGTTAGTAGCATAACTTATTTAAAAATAAAAAGTAAAAAAAGCAGAATATAATAGGGATTCTATCATTTTAATAATTATATTAATTTTAATATAGAATGTAATTAAAATATAATTAACATAATTATATTTATCCAATTTAATATATTTGTAATAAATACTAACTACTAAATATTAAATGATATGAAAATCAATTAAATATATTAATTAGCTATATAATTAATAGAAATATTAATTGAATATAATATGAATAATATATAATGCTTTATTAATGAATAATAGTTATAATTAATCATTATTAAAATAATTAATTATATATGATATAATTGATATTAGTACATCATTATTATATATTGTAATGATTATATATCATAAAAATGGAATACAAAACTGCATGCACAGTTTAATTTCAATTATGAAAAAGAAAAATGTGTGTATATACATGCAAAAATAGAGAGAAAATACTTCAAGTTTTTGATTGGTAGGATGAAAGGTGCTTTTTATATACTCCTTTATTTTCTAAATTCTCTAAAATGAATAGGTATTACTATTTACTTAGTAAAATACATGTTTTTTTTTGGAAAATATGTTCCATTTTATCTTGGGGCATTTAAATGATTAGTCTATATTTATTATAATGGGCTTATGACATGATACTGTCAATCTGTGATATAGAATGTAGTCTAGGCTAATGCTGACTTTGTCTCATTGCCCTCTCCCTCAATGTACACTTTTCCATTAAGGACTCTTAGATTTTGCAGTTTTTATTGAAATATATTATTCAATCATACGGACCTAGGAGGGAAACTGAAACCAGTTAGCCTTGGGCTTTGTTTTTAAAATTCTAATATATGTTCAGTTTCTTCATGCATCATGTATTGAAGTGTAAAAGTTCTGGGTTTGTTACCATAGGAAAATCATAGGGTAAATTACATCTCATTCCTATCTTATTTGACTGGGAACAAAAAAAGATCTTAAAATTTAAAAGTACTTGATGTAATGATATAATTACTATATATAAACTCAAAATTTCAGCTATGCATATACTTTCATTTTCAGTGTTATTCACAGCATCACTATTTTTCAAGTATATCTGATTCATCATATCTAGACTTTTTTTCAACTGTACAGAAAATCATTAACAGTAATTATATCTGTTTCAGGACACACTTCAGTATGTCAGGGAGATAAAAAGAACAAGCCATTTGTGGATGGAAAATACCAATAATGGGAATGTTTTAACAGACCATATTCTCTCTATCCATACCTCCAGAATTTGATCAGATGCTTGATAGATAAATGTATTAAAGGTAGGGGGGATACCACCTTTTTATCTGAAATTAGAAAAGTGCTGATCGATGATATTAGTGGCTTACTGTGGATAAACCCTTTGCTACCCCTGCTTGCTTGTTTTTAAATCCTGGTACATGAAGAGAAAACACCTTGTAACCTCTTTTCTTACTGTGATATATCAGGAGTATGGGATGATTGCGTTTAGACTCATAGTTAGGCTGGAGTTCTAGAGTTCGAGTCTCCCATATCACAGCAGTGAGGGTACCCCAGAAACTTGAATTATCCTGGTGTAAAATAGCAGTGATGAAGATAAATTTTTGACCAAATCTGTACTATAAAGAAGAAACAAAATTGAAACAAAACCCACCTCTCCCAATTGTATAAAGCAACACAGATTAGTTCAACTTGCATTCTTGTTAGCATTCAGACATTTTTCACACTTTTTAATACAAAGTTAATGCATGCTTTGAAGATATGGAAAGGTCTATCTGGTTTAGGGAGCAAGACATGATTTATTTGCCTAACACAAAATTGACCTAACTTACTGAACAAAATTGACACAAATGTTTTATTCTAAGAATATATGGTTATTTTTGACTGCTTCAATTAAAAATCACTTAATAATATAGTTTGTCATTGCCAAGGAGAACTAGAGAATTAGTAGGGTGTTACAGTCATTTGTTAAAAAAAAAAATATGTGCTTGATTCAAACAAAGAATGGGATTAGATGGACAGTAAGGGATGTTAAAGAGGTGTTAATTGCATTACAGAAGAGTAAAAAGTGAGGTAAACCATTTAATTTTGATAGCTACTACAGTGTGCTAGTTCAACAACTGTTTAAGTATTTAAATATAATATATAATTTATTCATGATTCTTTTTATAGGTAGGCTAGTGAAATAAAAGATTATATTCAGTAGAGTCAAATGCGATAAGAGTTCTGCTTTTGCCAACTATACACCCCTCTCTCTCGCATCTTTTTCTGCATGAGGCCAAATGTGGTGGATTACAGCAGAGAGATGTACATCAAAGCTGTCCTCCTTGTGTAACAATCCTATCTACCTACATATGCAGAAACTTTATGAGAATTGTCATTTTCCTTGTAGGGGGTGGGCCTGCTGCGGAATCCCTCCCTCTTCTTGTCCATAATGCTCCTGGCCCCAGTGTGACCGCCAGCCTGAGCTCTTGCACTTCTGGTAGTAGAGCATGTGTACACTAAAATGATAAAAAAACAAAAAAGTATTGATCACTAAAAAAAAAAGACTTAAATTTAACTGATGGTTTTCGTGTGTATTTCAGTCTTTGAAGGTTTGATACTTCTTCTCAAGGTATCAAATAAGGGGCCAATAAAACTGGGATGATCCCTCCCTTACTTCCTGTCTCATAAACCTTGAAGTCAGCAACTGCATCATAATTCATTACTGTCACACCCATTTACTGCAAGGCACTGCAGGTAGCAGACAAAGAATGGTAAGAGGGACCAGAGACTGTCTAGGAGAAAGGAGACCTTGGGGACAGGAGCATTGAGAAGGGATCAGTGGGTATCTAATTCCTGAAGTTATTCCTGCTCTTTAATCATCCCTTAAATGTTCAGTGTAGACTGTTTTCACAAAGCTGAGTCTTGGACAGTGATGATTTTCTGAAAGACACACAGACTTTATCTGGAAGTCTCTTCTCCAAAGGAAGATTTAACAATGGGCTGTGTGATCAGAGAACTGATAGGGGCTGGGAAAGAGTGAGTCCCAGGCAGGAGTTACCAATGGTGTCCCTGAAGGTACCATACCCTGGCCTGCTTGGGTTACACAGTTTCCTTTGAAGACGGTCTTCTGAAGCCTGGTGACATTATTTTCTGCCTCCATTTCTCTTCCTGGATCAGTTGTGATATTTGTGTGGTTACATTTAATTTTAAGAAACATCACACATGATGGGCAAGAGTCTAGATAATATTTCATGTGAGACAGATGTCTAATAAGCAGAGAAGGAAATTAATGTTCTGCCATTCATTGGACGCAGGGGGAGGGGTGCTCATGGTGTTTCTTTTGCCTTTTGATTTACATTTCAAAACAACCTTTTGGGAGAAAGTTAACTGATAAACTTTTTCTAAGTTGCTGCCTATATAATTGAACATATATTGCAAGTTTTGTTTTCATCTTGCCCAATCTGATAGTTGAGCCTGAAATTGACTCTCTTAACTTGTCTTCCATAAGCTTTTATTCACTGTTATTAAGAACTGCAATCTATGTCATGAATTCATTACATCAATTATTTTTATCTTAATGCATGTTTAGGACTTCAAAGACCCCTTACTTTTGATTTTCTTTCATTTAAATGGTTTCCTGCACATCACAGCTTCAACGCCTTCACTTTGATACATAATTATTATTCTGAAAGCATTCCCAATACTTTTAATGTCATCTGACCTTAGGATTTTAATAGAATTAAATATAAACAAGATGAAAAAGCAAGGCTCAAAGGGAAACTTTGTTACTGTGCTTTGGAAAAGTTGAAAATTTTTGGTCAAACTGTGATTCTGTGTTTTAGAAATCAAAACAAGCCAAGATATGGCTTTAGAGATAATATTTATAGAAATTAGTTTTTTGAGAATTTGACTTTGGAATTCTAGCATAGGTTTACATAATCTGGGACTATATGGATTTTTCTTTTTTCCTTATACTGCAATCCCCAATTCTTAAAACTCTGAATCTGTATTTTTGTTATTATGAATCATGAGGACCATTTCTAAGGTAAGAACCATGTTTTTTGGGGGAAAAATGTATGAATTGGTAAGAAATCTTTTTTTAACTCTCTTTTATGAATTTTAATTATATTTCTAATAGATCTATAGCAAGAATGTTGAATTTTTCTAGTTTTTTGTTATTAGTTTTGTTTTTATTGTTTTTTGGATTTAGTTTCTTATATCTTTCTAGCTTTCTTAAAATTCTGATTATTATCTCAGCCTCAAATTCCAACTTTCCCTAATTGCCATTTCCTCACCCTAAATGATAAAGGGTATACAACACTGGTACTTCTAGCTCTCTAACCAAATGAAAGGAGACCCACTGAACTCCCACAGAGTCCTAAAATTCTGTTGCTCTCTGTTTATAAGGATGTCTGGGACAATGATGAAAAGTGGAGGACTATTTCCAGATACAGTAATTCATAAATTAGATGTCATAACTAGTTTTAAATAATAATAATTGAAACTATTATGATTTCAATATTAACTTTGTAGTAATTTCTTTACTGTTTGCCAGCCTGAATTATGGAAATAAAAAAAAGCAAACTCTGTCATTTTGTAGACTTGATTTCTGAACTCCTCTGAAAACTATAGATGTTTAAAACACATACCATATCATAATCAAGAAAAAGCCAAAAACATCTCCGTATTAGAGAAACAAGAATGCAAATTTTCTAAAGTGTTAATGCCACTTAATTAACTTTTATGGCAAGAGAAATGCAGTGCAGTCATAGTCTTTTACAAGAAAGAAGAGAGGAGGTAGAAGAAGGTTCTTGCAAATCATTGCAGTTGGCTCTGGACCTTTCCCTCTAGAAAGCTGGGGCATTGTGGGTGACCAGTTTGTAGGCATGCTTATCACTGGACATTGTGAGGAACCTGACTGTAGTGGAGTGTTTCTTGTCAATGAAATGCATATAGGGACCCTCCAAGTGACTTTTGTAGGTTGAATGCAGTTGTGATTTGCAAATAATACATTGGAAAAGGCATATTTTGAACTAGCTAAAACTGAGCCCTTTGGTATTTGCTGTACTTTTCTTTTTGTTATATTGAATAAAATATGTTGTTGAGAATTCAGCATTACCTGTAAAATTAAATTTTAAAGGAAAGTAAAAAAGCAAAACCCCCCAAAATTGAATTTATGAGTGGATGAGGAAAATATTTCTAAAAGAAATTTGATCTTTCTAGGCATTCTCTTGGCTTGCCATTCAAGACTTCTGCTCAAGCTATAAACATAAGTGATGAGACCATATGGAAATTGGTTGTAAAAGATGTTTTAAATTAGGTGGTCACTCCAAGAGTCTTTGATGTTATACTGGTTAATGAAGTTGGCTCTTGGAGAGTTTTTATTCATCCAAACTGAACTTTTTCCCTGAGAAATTCATAGTAGTTTTTAATACAATTGTCTTGGTTCACATCTTAGGGAATTTATTTTAGTTATAATTGAATATTGCATTTTCAAGAAGGTTTCTTAATTTATTGCTTCATTCGGCAATTTTTGCTTGGTGTTGTTCTGTCAGAATAATTAAATTTTACATCAGCTAATTTAGCCCATATTAATATTTCCCCTGAAATCCAGATAGCTTGGCAAGCTGTTGCAGGTGGTGAGGAAGAAAACTCTTTTATAGGGAGCATTAAAATGTTAAATTATTGTGAAGTGAAATAATTTTATCAGTCCTTGGAGGCATTTCACTTTTAATTCTATTTTATCCATTCATGAAAGTTAACTTTTACTAAAAAAGACAGTTTTCTTTTTTTGTTCTTCCTCTTCCCCTACATCTCCTAATGCTCTGCCTTCCTTCCTGTCCTTCCTGTCCCTAAGAAGTAATTCTAGAATTTCTGACTGTAATAGCAGCAAGACCTGGTTTCTAAGTAACAACAACAGAAAAATCCCTTGTCATTGGTAACAATATGCATTGAATAATTCAGAAATGATGAAAGAAAGTCCCATTCAACAAGATTGTACCTGTTTGTTTCACTGAACAGCTAGTGTGCATATAATGATGACGTTAGTTAGGGAATACAAGTTCAAAAGGGTCTTGGTGATTTTGAAAGGGAATCACAGCATAGGGAGACTTCCCCAGCCTCCTTTCCACTGTTCATTTGTTATGCCCAGAGCTTCTTACATTACTGATTACATAGCACTTGGGCAATGTTTTATCTAATTTCTGATAAGGCTTTGTTTTATAAAGTGGTTTTGCTTCTGTGGAAATAAAGGAAGACCAAAAGAGAACAAACAGCAGCTATTGATTCAGAGCTTGCTTTTGACAGAAACTGAGAGGCAGGCAGAGGAATGGGAAAATAGAAGAGAAAAGAGAAGATCTCAGGTGCCCCTATTGGAGGCAGTGAGCCTGGGAAGCTTGGAAGTGGGTGCACTAGAAGGGGGACCATATGTGATTTGTTTGGAGAGCATTTTTTTTTTTTTTTTTTTTTTAGTGTTCCTGAGCTAGAAAAGGTGTGAAGAGCAAAAATAGAGAAGTGGCAGTCACAAACCAAGTCCTGAACATCTGGGTCCCTGACCGCCTTCCCGTGTGAGGCAGAGTTACGGTATCACACGTGGTCTAGACTGCATGTTCAATCTCTCACTTTGTCAACAGAAGATTCCATGAGGGAAATTATAAATTAAGAAGAATCTTGGGGTGTTAGAAAAAATTTACCTTTCAATTGTACACAGTAAGATTCATCTTACGGTGGACACAACCTGAAAACCACCACCACGATCAAGACACAGGACACGTCACAAAGTCCCTCTGTGCTATCCTTTTGTGGTCTGTGTGATCCCTAACACCTGGCCCCTAGGCAGCCACGGATGTGATTTCTGACCCTATAGTTTGGCCTTTTCCAGGACATTGATGCATAGTCTAGAATCTTTTGAATGTGGCTTCTTCCACACAGAATAATACACAAGGTATTTATCCATATTGTTGGACAAGTAACAACAGTTTATTCCTTTTTTAAAAAATCTAAATTTTATATTTTATTTACATTTCACCAGTTGGTGTCCCAATGTTTTTGTCCTGTTCCAGGATTCAACCCACGATCCCACATCACAATTAGGTGTCTTATCTTAGTCTTCTCCAATCTGAGACAGTTTCTCAATCTTTTCTTATTTCCACGACCTTGGCACTTTTGAAGAGCCCTGTTCAGGTGTTTTATGGTATTTCCCTCCTATTGGGGTTGTCTGTTGTTTCTTCATAATTAGACTTGGGTTGTAGATTTTTGGGAAAAAATATCACAGAGGTGAGTGGTATTGCATGGCATCATATCTGTAGGTTCATGATGTAAACATAAACTTATTGCTGTTGTTAGGAACTGCGATGACTTGGTAAAGGTGGTATTTGGCAGATTTCTTATAGTATGTTTCCTATTTTCTCCATATTTGTTTCCTGAAGGTTATTTTTCTCTTACCAATCAAATGTGTGATGTTTTTCACACCAATTCTGCAATTCTCTGACACCAACTCTGGCTCGCCTGCAGTCCAAATTGGCTCTAACACCAACTCCAGGGTTAGCACAGACCTTACAGGAAAGGGCTTATGCACTCCCACTTCAGATTCCAGCTGAAAATGCTGTGTCCAGCTCATCCACGCTTCTGCCCAAACCACTGTAGATTAAGGGGTTCTTGTGACCCATGCCTAGGCTTGATAATTTGCTAAAAAACTCAGGGCTCAGGAAAGTGCTCTACTTACTAATATGGGTTTATCATAAAGGATATTAGTCAAGAACAGCCAGATGGAAGAGATCACACAGGGGAAGAGATTTGGAGGCCAGGAGAGGTAGGCATCAAGTTTCCATGCCCTCTCTGGACACCACCCTCCCAGCATGTACATGTGAAGCCCTGCAGTCTCTTTTGTTAGGAGTTTTGTGGACATTTCATTATGTAGTGATGATTGACTAAATCATGACCTTTGACAATTAACTCAATCTCCAGCCCCTCTTCCCTCCTTGAAGAAGGGAGGTATAGAGCTATAAGTTCCAAACTTCTAATCAGTGCTGGGTATTTTTGTCAACTAGCTCCCATGCTGATACTTTCTAGGAGCCCACCAAGAGTAGCCTCATGTCCTTAGAAGAAAAGATGCTGTTGTTACCCTTATCACTCAGGAAATTCTCAGGGCTTAAGAACTCTGTGCCAGAAACCAAACAAAGACCAGATGCGCTTATTCTCTCATACCACAATTCCTTAGAAGCCAGGAAGTGGTGGTGGTGGTGGTGGGGTGGCGGTGTGTGTGTGTGTGTGTGTGTGGTTTAAGCTCCACTTCTGGAGGGAAGATCATCAAATAATGTTTGGGTTATGTTCAAACCACCACAGTAATCAATATCTGGGAGAGACACTTTGAGGCTATGCAAAGATCTGTTTCTCCTTAAACTCTAGCCCATCAGTGTAGCATTTGTCAGTGGGAAATGCCTGTGTCATGATTATGATGAGGTTCTGTTTTCCTCATTCCTTCTCCATTTGTTAATTGGAATTCACTTGCAATGAAGAGTTATCCTTTCTTCCCATTTATTTATTTATACAATCATTTGTTATATCTTCGTGGACACTGCCATTAGTGTTATTCTTTGGATTATAACCTATCATTAATTTGTAGCTCCAACTTAGATTTTGGGAACTAGTTCATTTTGATGCCAGGGTTGAATTGACTTTTCTTAGTACTTTCTTATACCCTGAAACCACGGAATACTCCAAGTTCATTTTTTTATATCACCTGTACCAGCCACATAATCAATCACTTTTCCAAAGATACCTGATTTCTTTGACTGGGAAATAGAATTAGAAACTGATAACTAGCCACTGGGTGGGTTATTTGCTACCAGTTGTCACTGTTTCTAGGCTTCTAGTGGGCAGAGGTAGACACTTGACCCCATATTTGTGTGTAGGTCTTCATCTGTATATATTTTTAAATAACCAGAAGTTCAACAAGCTATCTCTGACTGGCATCCTGCACCACAGGATAATTCCATTTTCCCAGCTTTTTCTTTGTAATTTCTCTGACAGTGAGATGACTAACTTCCGTTAGCTACAATTTATTTACTTATTTAACCTTAGCATAGTTAAGCCCTCGTTTCACAACTGCTAGCTCATACCCAGTGACAAACAAATTTACCAACCAAATTGTGTTTATGTTTTTCCTTTATTCTTAGCCTTACAATGATCAGACAAATCACTGTTTCCCAATTCTGTTCAGTTCATCTCCTCTCTCCCTCTGTTTCATGAGGTCATCATACATTTACACTTCATTCATCAGTCTTTCATTGACACAGTCCTTATCCCATTCTGGAATCTTCCAATATCCTGGCTGATTTTTTGTTTGTTTTTGTTCGCAAACATTAAGGTTCACTCCTGGGTAACTTTCCGTGGGATTCACAGAAGCACCGAGTTGTGTTTCTGTCACTGCTGTACCATATAGTACAGTACCATCACCCTGAAAACTTCTGTGCATTTCCTTTGTAGGCAATCCGTCCCTCCAACCCCTGGCAACCATTGATCTGTGTCTAAACATGTTTAGCCTTTTTCAGTATGATGGGATATTTGAGTGTTTCACCTAGGAAAACACATTTAAAATTTATTTATGCTGTTGTGTATGAACGAACCATTCATTTCTTTTCACCATGAATAGTATTCCATTGTTTGACTGTATCACTATTTGTTTACATGTTCAACTGTTGAAGGATACTTTGGTTATTGAAATGATTATGAAGAAAGCTTCTGTAACCATTTGCCTACATAATCTTTTCTGAACCTACATATTTAGTTCTTTTAAACAGATGCCTAGGAATGGGCTAGATGTTATATGTTTAATTTTTATGTATTTGCAAAAGAATTATTCATCAATAATATAGAATGAAGCACTTTTCCTTGGTGAGCATTTTTAAAAATTTTATATAATTTATTTATATTTTATATCATTGTTCATTTTTGTGCAATGTTTGCTCTCTCCTCTCAGGTGTAGTCCCCATAGAATTCCCACCACCAATTCACCTGTGTACCATCACCATAGTCCCTTGTGCTCTTCCCTCCTCTGTTTTGCTCCCTCTCCCTCACCACCCACCCTGCAGAATGTCTCTGACTTATACTTGTTAATTTGAGGGTTTTTTTGGTGAGCATTTTGATCACTAAGTTACACAAAGCATTTTAAAGTTGACTGATTTTTCCTTTTAATTTTTTTAAAATGCAGTGATTACTTTTTTTGGATTAAGCACATTTTTCTTTTAATCTATATTTAGTGATCCATTTAGTTACTTTGGGACAGCTCATCTCAACAAATGAATTCACATGTCAATTCATCTTTTCTTGACTTAGGAAAAATAAGCCTAATCATTGTATAGGGATAATGAAAAATTAAAAAGGGACAGATAGGAGGACGTAAGGGTGAAACATGTAGAATGTTGGGAGAATGGGAGGACGTAAGAATAACTCAGGAGTGTAGGTAATGAATTTGATAGAGGGAAAATAGGCTACTATAGCTCAGTAATAACAGAAATCAGCACCTAAAAGTTATGAGATCTTGCACGATTGGAACACCAGGCTGAAAATCTGAAAATTGATAACAGAATCATAAGAGTACTATTTGAGGACAAGTATGAAGTTTTTGTATTTGCTTATATTTTTGTACTCAAGAATGTGGAGCTTTTCACTTCTGGGTCAAGCTGTTTAAATCCATCCTTAGGCAGGAAGAATATTGTTTCCATATAGCAAGTCTTTAGCTACTGTTTGGAATGCTCTCTTTGTAGTGAACTGATGACTGAGTACCCGAGAATATTTTTTGTAGGGTTGTGTATTTTAACTCCAACAAGGTATTTTTACATTGCACAATTTAGAGTGAATATATGATAGTCTTCTAATTCTGTTTTGGGGACTGTATTCCTACTTTCCTTAAACAATCCTTAGATCAATGATATTTAATGGAGGTAAACTGCCTCCTACCAGAAGTTAGTTTGTGGGGGCAATTCTGGTGTTCCCAATGGCAGCAGTCTTTAAGAGGGCAGGAGCCAGGCTAGACCACTTGAGTGCCCATGGTGGTCCTGTGCAAGGTAGAGAAAAACTTTATATACCACTTGTTTGCACAGGTTAAAAAGAAGTATCTTCAGGGCCTCCCTGGTGGTGCAGTGGGTTGAGCAACACACTATGAAGCAAACCTCAGCCATGCAGTACGAGTTCGATCCCTGCCACCGGCCAGGGAGGGGACCCAAATGGTGTAGCAGACCTCTCCTGCCTCACCTACTGCTGCCCTCAGCAGTGTGTTTCAGTCAGTCTGCCTGTTCTGTTCCCCACTCTGTCTGGTGAATCTTCTCACCTCCCTGGACTCTGGCCTGTACCCCAGCTCTTGTATGCATAAATAAATAAATCTTTAAAAAAAAAAAAGAAGTATCTTCATCATCATGATCTGAGTATCCTATTCCATTTAGAAATGTAAGCACATAGTGTTTTAATAGATATTGAAATATTCCATAAATGCAGTTACTGTGTAATTTAAGGGAAAATTTTATATTTTGGGGGGGGGGGGACTTTACCAAAAGCCATTCAACACTTCAGAAATGCCCTGATTCCTGAGCTGCCAGTACACCACACTTGTTACTGTGTTTATTTGTAGATGTGGAATGCAAATCTGTAACAGAGGGCATTTATTGTAATAGACAGAGAGATGTATTGTAATAGACATAGAACCAACTGTGTTTTAATTAATAGAAGAACATGAAGTGTGAAGATATCAGACAATAAAGGTTTAAAATCTTTTATTAATAGAAGTACTTTTACTGTTATTTATTGTCATGCTCTACATTTACTTAAAATACTGTGAAACTTGAGATACCTTGAATTTTTATAGGTAATATCGAAATATGACTATATGAAATATATTAAAATATATGTATTTAAATTATTGATTTGGGGTGTTACCTGCCATTTTGTTTTTTTTTAATTTATTTTTTTATATTAAAATATTTTAAAATTTACATATACTTGCCATTAATTGTAATCCCCATGTATTCCCCATCACCATCTCACCAGTGCACCATC
>JAGFMF010011401.1:1820025-1833875 GCA_019455555.1 Galemys pyrenaicus
GATGGTGCACTGGTGAGATGGTGATGGGGAATACATGGGGATTACAATTAATGGCAAGTATATGTAAATTTTAAAATATTTTAATAATAAAAAAAAATGTCCTGCAGTAAACCCTCATTTCTAAGATCTGTCTTCTGTGTCACAACCACCAGAATTACAAATGAAACTAAAGACAGATGGGAGACACGCAGCAGTAGTTGGTTTTTGATCATGAAGTCAAACCTTTCAGTGTGGTTAAAACCATCCCAGAATCAAGGTCCCCAGTTAGCCCAATGAAATTTTGTTTTAATTAAAAATCCATGAGTGAAAAACTGTTCTCATATTTGGGTATTGATGATCTTGATACTGCATCTCTTATTTAATGTAGTTTAAACCTGAATCAAAATCAAGGGGAAAATATGTAACTAGAAAATATGAAAACAGAAAGGAAAATGTAGGAAAACTTTATAAATTAAACAGCTACTAACAGACCGTTGATATAAATGCTTCATAAAATAATTGTCTACTGGAGGGTGTGGGGATAAGAGAACAGAATATCTTTGGGATATTACCCAATAGATACAGACATGTTTAATTTTAAAATTACAATTGTCCATGGTTATAAGCACCTTTCCAAGCCCTAAATCTGAGTGCAAGGAAGGAAGAGACATTCTCAATTTCCTGACACGTTACCCATTCAGATGCTGCTGCAGACAGTGAGTGCATCTTAAGCTCATCACATCACCATCCTGTTAAAACAACCGTGCACTTATTTCCCCATGCAAAATCTCAAAAAGTAAATATTCCTTGAGTAAATATGGTATTTCAGTTAAACACAGTTTAGCCAATCACTTACTCCTAGTAGGCTATGGCTCTTGTTATCTGGTTCTGTCAGGTAATACAGTTGGGGCTACCTACCTATATAGCACACAGATGTGGTTTCTTTCAGAACTGGGGGAACCATGAGAGGCATGTCTGTTCTCCTTAACACTTTTGAATATTTTGTTTTTCTTTACTTTGCATTCTGTCTGTCAGGCTCACTCTCTCTCCCCCTCCTTTCTTCCTACCATCTGGTCACCGGTATATATGTCTGTACTGGGCAGAGGTCTGTCCTGGTCTTTTCCAGCAGTCGTCTTCACATAATGCATGGCGCTGTCTGCCTGCTGCAGGGCTGAGCAGAGTTTTTGGGTTCATGCTAACTCTCAATAGACCACCTATTCACAGCCACCACATGGCAGCTCTTCTGCTGTTTTCACCTGAAAGCATATAAGATAGTTTTAGAACTGCATGCTATCTTATTTTAAAAATAAAGAAGAAGTAGAAAAAGTCAATTACGTAGTCTTCCTTTGCTCCAACCAAATTGATAGGCTTGGTTTCCTGTATGCTGAAATGGTGATAGATATGAACTTAGATTTTGGTTTTAGCTTCCAAATAAGAAATGTGACCTCTCTTGACAGTATATTCATTATCATTAAAATTATTTCATCCCAAGAAAGAGTTATTATTGAATCATATTTTAAAAAGAAACTCATAAGGAAAAGTTTTCTACAGTGTAGCCCTTAATCTTCTTTCCTCAGTGCCCACTTAATTGTCTCGCATTTTTTGAATGCTAATTATAATTAGAAAAATTCTTTTTTCTAATTATATGCATCTAAATTCTGATTAACTCAAGAAGCACAAAGAAAATACTTATTTCAGTTTCAGAAAGGCAAAGGTGACGAAGCACAGCAACAGAGTAAAAATGCGCCCATTGAAGATGCACCTCCTAGTCTTCCTGCTGTTTAACTGGTTTGAATAGCATCTTCTTACCCTAGAGACGAACCTATATAAAAAGAAGAGAACTAGCTGGCTATAGAAACTAGTTTTCAACATTAGTTTTTCTAAGGCATTGGTGCAAAATCTCTTTAATTCCTTCAGTTATATCTCAGAGACTCCCAAAGTGCCTTTTTATAAATAGTAAGGCTTCCTTCATGATTCCTTTTCTTTTTTAAAAAATAAAATAAAAGCTGGCTCAATACACCATTGTTCTTTCGTTATGTATCACTGGCCAATACACCATAATACAGTTAACTCAGAGATGGCACTCTAAAACCACTCTGAAGTTGACCTATTTAGCAAAATGTAACATATCAACTCTATTTGCTGTCCCTTATACATTTGGTAGTTTTGTGAAGTACTGAATGAAAGTATTTCTTGATATAAGCAGTCCTTTTTCTGCCTTAGGACACTGGGTTCTGTGCTGCTGTCAGTGCCAGCTGTACATAGCACCGGAACCACTCTTAGTCTGCAGAGTCGGAACACGACAAGAGCTGGAAGCTCATAGGTGCTCCTACAGGGACATGCTCTAGACTGAATTTGCTGAGGAATTGACCTGCTCCGGGAAGGGGGGTCCCTGGTACCAGCAGGAGCCTGACAGTTTTAAAGCTGCACCACCACTGCTGACCCTGGGACCTCACTCCCTCTGCTGGAAGGAAAGCAGGAAGCCACCTTGTGACTGTTGGCTATAGAAGAGGGCACCTCAAGCCACATCTACAGCAGTAACTGGCTCCTGTCACTTAGGGAGTAAGGAGTTTTGATCATAGCGACCCGTGAACACTGCAACTTACACACCAGACACGATGTCTGTGCTTGTCAGAAGTGGCAGACATATATTTCTGTCTCCACCATCAGCTCCAGTGCATCCAGTTGATGGGAACCCCCAAGTGGGAGTCTGTAAAGTAGGGCTTTCTAGCTTCTGCTGGCCAGGGTGTTCTGACACTGGATGGAGTGCAGTTGAGTGGTCACTCTGTGATGTCCTCCCATCTGCACTTGAAGTGCAGTTAGCTCCCATAGGCAAAGATGTCAAGTTGTGTCATTTTTCCCACTAGAACTCTGCCTGCTGTGATGTTCTAATGTCACTATTCCTATACCTTTAGGTCATTTGTGTGGTGTATCAAACAGTGTTCCTCAGATGCCCCTCAAAGAGCATCTCCCAGTGTGAGATGAAGGGAACTCAGGCCCAAGTCTGAGTTGGGTGCATCTTCTGGAAATAAGACCTGGTCTTGGGGGGAGTTTAGAGATGGAACCCAACTATTGCCAGTGTTGTCACTGATTAGCATGGTTACATCATCTGACTAGCTCTTCTCTGTGGGTAGGAGGCGAAGATTAACCATACTCTAAATGATGTACTCTTTTTTTGGAATAGACCCTGAAAGAATGAACTTGATTGACCCTAGGAAAATCTAGTGACCAGAGAAGTCAATTCTATTTCTAGCTACTTTTTCTACTTTTCATATGTATAAATAAGTGTTTGCATGTATTACTTTTTAAAATTAATTATTTTTAAGAGAACCTTTTTGGATCCTTGAACAAATATGGAATAAAGTTCAAGATCCCTGGCATTGCTTTGAAACTTGCACAGACCCTAAACTAGGTCTGTTAAGAACTATCTGGTTCCAGATCTTGTTGATCCCTCGTTCCATGCCCCTCATGGCCAGATCCTGACCTGTAGTTGCCTGTGAGGGTGGGAGTCCTGTACTTTCCCCACAGAGCACTTTGACCTGCATATGTCATTTATACCTTCCCTTTTTTGCTCCCCTCTTCTCTTTTTTCAGTCATTTCTAGCGAACATTGAAAAATTAATGTTTTCATTTCCCTTACTAAGATACATGTTCTTGAAGGTATGCACTGTGTCTTTACATTCATTGTTCTTCTGCCAAGCAGGCTCTGCAAATACCTGACCCTCACTCACTGATAAGAGAATTACATAAACAAAGCCTGTTAAGCTCTCATCTTTTTTTCCCACTGCCCAATTGAATACCCCTCATCAGGGACCTAAATATCTCTTTTTCCTCTCTTTCTCCCACCATTCATCTATCCATCCATCCATCTGTCTATCCATCCATCTACCTCTTCATTCATGCATTCTTTCACCTCCCTACCCAATCTACCCATCTGCCCATCCATCCATTTGGTTCTTGTACATCTCATTTTGAGCTTGTTTCCTTAATGTCAGGGCTGCAGCTGAGTCCTGGTTAGATTCCAGTTCACTGTAACCTCTTCCAGCTCACATCCCAACCTTTATTATTCCAACCATTAATATAGAAAGCTTAATAAATGCATTTATTTGTAGCTTTCAGACATTGAAATAGCAACATTATAATAAATCAAGCCTTTCATACATGGGAAAGAAAAAGGTTCATTTCACAATAATGCATAGAATTGAGCAGGAGATAATGGAAATGAGGTCAAAGGATTCCAGAATCCTACAAATGGGATGATGATAAGATTAGTACCGTTATGAAGTGATGTGCTGTTATGAAAAGTAGCTACCCAAATGTGGCTTTTAAAAAGTTATAGTAACATGTAAGGGTTATTGGCTCAATATTTTGGTTTTCTGTAAAAGACAATTTATTTCTAAACTTGAAGGACCCCTCCCATATTTTACGATCCTATGAATGATTCATTTACTTAGCTTTAAATCTTGTCTTCTGGTATTCCTGTTTCAAAAAAAAAATGATTATTATTAGTAGAATAATCACCTACACATAAGATATATTTTCTAATGGGTAGAAAAGCTCTGTAGTTGAAGAAATTCATGTCTACAAAAAAAAGCCTGCCCAGCGATTGACATGACTAACACTGAATATTTCAGTGCACAATGACAGTCTCTTTCACCTGATGAAAGGTTTCCTTGCGCCTTAGATAGTCTTCAGGTTTCTTTCTTAATGCAAACTTTTAAGTAGACTCTTGAGCCTTTGCCCTTTAACAGCTTTTGCACCCTTCATGTCTGTCGATTCTATAGCTATTGTCAGCAACTAAGCAATCTTATTTTTTCTTTAGATTTGGGAAGCTATAAACTGCATCTTTTTTTAACCTTCCATTCCTCTACCACTTACTGAACTGTTGGAAGTGAGGTTTAAAGTATAAATGGGTGTCAGCATTCAGAATGCCCATTATTTAATGGCTACACGGACGGGGATTGGGCTGAGTTGGAGTGGGGGTGGGAGGTAGGAAATAGCAATTTTGCACAATTGCAGACACCTTGCAGTCATGTAGCTGGATGTGTCTGAGACAGCTGAGGACCTCCTCCCTTTGAGCCTTAGATGTGGTGTTCAGGAGCAGGGTCTTCCCTGTCTTGCTCTCTAAAGGGTACTAAAATTCTAGAAGCCTTCCTGTTCTGAGGACACTCTTATCAGCCTCTGCATTGGGAGTGAGATCCCTGCGCTTAGCACATACCAAATCTGTCCTATTTTTACATAATCTTTGTAAAACTACTCTTTCTTGAGTTCATTTTACATATTGATTTTACCTACTTTTAAAAGTACAATGGGCTATTTCAGAAAAAAAAAAAAAAATCGTTATTGGGAGAATGTAGTGAGTACCTGCTCGCAGTGCTGAAAACTCACAGCTGAAAGTATCAAACATCATCCGTGTGGTTTGAAGGACCCTTCCTGCCTCTCCCATCCCTTGAGACATAGGCACTCTTCTGAATCTTATATGGAACTTTTCCACTTTGGCTGCTGCTTATTTTAAGTGAAGTTTCAAAAAAGAAAGGTTTAATGTACCAACTGCACATCAATAAATCTGGAAAAAAATAAAAGTTAAAAAAAAAGATTATGAAGGCATGTATAACAAGGGAATAACTTTGGGATGCATCCACACTCTGCATTTCATTCTTTTCCCACTGTTTGACTGGCCCTGAAGACATCTGCTTTAGATCCTATGACTGGTGCCCTACATGATGTCTTGGATACTATACTTGGCTTTTAAGAAAAGATTAATGGGCTTACTATAAAAAATAATGATAGCTTTTGCTGTTGTCATTACTATTACACTATTAAGTGTGGACTCTGTGCCAGGCAGTATGCTGGAAGCACTGCATGTGTTACCTGTTGCACAGTCCTCTGAAGCATCATTATTCCTTTTCTCACATGGGTGAGGGGGCCTTAGTTAGGTCAAGCAGCTTGTCCAAGGTTCATGGCATAGCAGACTGATTCCAGAGTAATCCTAGCACATGAGATAAGATTTGTTGGTTGATTCCTGCATTGTGCTCTGATGAGATAATATGCCGTGGTTGTGATTCTTTTCCTCACAGGAGTGTTGGACATGGTGTCTTAAGGAGTGATGCCACCTACATTCCAGCACCCCAGCACCTCCCAAAATAGTGCTAAAAGGCCTCAACTAAAACTCTAGCAATCATTTTCTGAGGTTATGACAGAGAGAGGGTGTGAAGACCTAAAAACAAGTAGAGTGCACAGAACTTCAGAAATGGAGCCTGCGAGAAACACTGGTGTCTAAAGAGTGAAAGGAGGAGGACTGGCTGCACTACTGGCAAGTCTTCTTTGATTCATCACTATTTAGTCTGTCTCAGCTGACTGACTCTTCTCTTACTAATAACAAAAAGTTAAATTATATTAAACTAGAAGGTGACAATGATGTTTACAGCCCATCACCTTGGCTTGAGAGCTGAGACCTCATGTAAAACATGCCCTTTCTGAAGCGTTAATTGTAGAAAAGTAGCAGGTAGTCTTCCTGTTGTTGACTGGTAGGATAAAGTCACAAGAATGGGTATGTTTTCTTTCTGAGTCAAGTAGTAAAATCTGTGAAATTGACTGATTATATTCAGAGGATATCAGTTGAGGGCCATAAATCTAACTTTAGCTGTCATAAAAGTGTTTCTGGGAAGGTAATGATTTATGATCAAATATACATGTAGGCATCACAAGAATGCTAAGTAACGGAATTCATAACCTCTGGCTTTAAAAATCATAGACAGTTCTGTGAGCTCAAGCAACCTACTCTGGAAACCAGTAAAATGGATCCTCTATTTTTGTGCCGGGTTTGTTTGGCTCTTTTGATTTGTTTAGAGATACAACCTGCTTCTGCGATATGTACAAAAGGAAGGAAAAATTGATTAAAGGTTAGAAAATGATTCTGTAAAATGAAAGGGAGAATTGAGTTTGTGTAGGCTAATAAAGAGAAGACTAAGGAGTTCTCTAAAGATGAGTGAACAGGACGCTGAAGAGTTTGTGCCCAGTGCCAGATGGCCACATTCGATGGAAGAGACTTAAGGAGAAAGGGAGAGGTTTCTTGCATTGTGCAAAACAATTTCCTCGTCAAGACGATAATAGAAGATAGAAGCAGGTCTCAGAAACGACTCAGAGGCTGTTCTCCTGTTTGCATGATGGTATCCTCTGGAACAAGATCCCTCTTAGGACAGTGGTTGCATCTTCTTCCACTTTTAAAAAGTTCTGTTGGGATGTTCTTTAGAATTTTGTTAAACTTTTCAACTAAATCTTGGATGAAATTGTATCTTCAGGATCCAATAATCCTCTTATCTAGAAATGTGTCATGCCTCTCCATTTCCTCCGTTATTCACAAAATCTCTTCTGATTTCTCCATGCTAAAGGCACATGAATATCTTAGATACCACTGCCCTAAAATTGACAGGAAAGGGTCCATTACTTCTTTCTATTTGCCTGAGTTTGCATGTTCTTCAAAGTGTTTAATCTAGAATTGTTTTTGATATCTATTTTAAAATTCACTGACAAAATTACTAACTAAGGATGCTTTGTTCGTGTTTTATTCTGGTTTTTCCACAATACTTTTATCTAGGTAAAATTTTTGTTCTTGACCCTATGAGATGGAACAATATACCTTTCTCTTACCTGTGTAGTTGTTTAGTTTCCTATAAGGTTTTATTATAACTTTCAAGCACATGCAGTAAAAATAATTAGATGATAGTGGGAGTGGAGCTTGGTACCCACTCCCCAAACTTTTAATTGAGCAGTAGTCAAAATGGTAGACTCTCTACTGTATATCTTGGTGAACTGTGTTAGAAAGCTTTAGCCTGTGTGTCTGATCTATAAGGTAACGTGGGAATTCTATTTTTTAATTATTTTTAAAAAATCTTTCTAACAAATCTTAGAAAGATTGGTATTTGAGTAATGTCATATCTTTACTCCTATTATTCACTGATGGAAATCTCTAGCTATATCGATGTACTCTTCAGTCTACTAGTAATTTTTTTTTTCCAAGCCAAGTTCTATTTCTTCAGTCATCACATACCAAGTGATTCATAAAGTATAATAGTATTTAGAGTTTTTTTCATCTGTATGACTCCTACATAGACACAATTTATCCCTACATCAAAAGAGAAAAGTCCTTTCTATCCTTTAGGTTTTCTTATCGACCTGCAGAGGTGTATTGGACACCTGGGTATACCAAAAGGCTGGACTCGTTTGTTCTTGGTTTTGCAGATTTGTCCTTGTCACAGTTCTCTGTTCTGGTTGAGCTCACTCCCTTTAACTTCCTTTTCATATCAACCCCTTTGTTCCTCCTACCCTAACTGAAATAACCCAACTCAGATATTTGCACAATGAAATGTAGCTTTTAACTATTTAACAATGCACCCCAAAGCACATAAACTAGTCTTGCCAAGCTGACAGTTTTTGAGCAAAGGAAGACACAGATGTAGATGATTAAAATAAGACCACATTACTATTTCATTTGTAAGGCATTATTATATAATTAGCTATTTCATATAACAGGGATTTTTTTAATAGCTAAAAGTAATAATTTATCACCATAACTTTTTTTTTTCCCCTGTTGTAGCTTTAATGAAAACTTTTCCAATATGTCTCTACTTTTCTTTGGAGCATAGTGCATGTAATTTATTCTCTCTTCAATATCACTGCAAGGTTATAATTAAAAGCATAAATTCCTATTCCATGACCCTTAGAGTCTACCCAATTGTTTAATACTTTTTTTTGAAATTGCTAATTGGCCCTAGCTATGCATTTTGAGTTCTGATAACTACTTTTATTTCCACTGTGGATGTCAATGTGCTGTCTCTTTTAGCTCCCTCTTCATTCCTGCCGGTCTAAACATCAAGCTTGACCAAAGCAAGAAAAAGAGCTCTTCAGAGTGAGAAACTCTGGGAACTTCCCATTGAAAGGACTCCTGACAGGGTCTGGCAGGTTCCAGATGACGTGGCTGCTTCTAGCTCACTTCTCTGTCTCCCACAGCCTTCGCCCCAACAAAGCTGCCTTGCTTCATGGCCTCTGGGCACTGAGGGGATTCAGTTACAGAACCACAAAACTTCTATTTACATTCTCTCTCCTTCCTAAAAACTTCCTGTAACCACTCTGGCTTCTTTACTCCTTTCCTCTTCCTTTCTGGCTCTATTCTTGATTTCAAAGGAAGTGTCTCTAGGTCTAAACTGCTACCCCTAACAGCTTGATAAGCCCTAAAGTACAGGGATAGAAAGATTACAAATGCTTATGCTTGAAGATCTTCAAAGAGATGAATGAATGCCAACATTTTATCAAAAGAAATGCTAAACCAGTCTTGCCATCAATTTAAATTTGTCAGTGTGACAATGGGAAGTATAATGTTGAGTATTTACAGCGCCAAGTCCTATATATAGTACTTTTACATATTTCAAACTTATTTTTTAACATACACAACTCTGTGAACTAGGTAGGTATCTCTTGTTTTACAGTTAAAAGGGAGGTGAGGAGTTTTTTATTGCTGGCACAAATTTTAAACTTTTAAATTGCCACAAATTGAGTGACTTAAAACAACACAAATTAATTTTATTACAGGTCTGGAGGTCAGATGTCTGAAATGAGTGTCAGGGTTGTGTTCTTGCTGGGAGAGTGTTTCTTCTTGCCTTTTCTAGCTTCTAGAAGTGCTCGCATCCCTCAGTTCCTGGCCCCTGCCTCCTTTAAAGACAGCAGCACCGCACCTTCAGATCTCTCTCTGGCTTTGATTCTCTTGCCGCCCTCTTTCACTTTTAAGAGCTTTGTGATTAATTGGACCCACTTAAATATTCCAAGATTGTCTTCAGAAAACCAGATCCTTAACTTATTCACATCTGCACAGTCCCCTTGTCCAGTGAGGTAACATTTTTCAGGTTCCAGAGGTTAGGACATGGCCATCTTTGCTCACCCTAAAAAGTTCACATATTAAACATGGACTGACAGTTGGGGCACAGACACCTAGTATGTTTGGCTTCTCCTGTATCATCACATGGCAAAATTCACATCTCTTTTAGGGAATCTCAAAGGCCTTTACTTTGTGTAACTCTTGCAAAAGGGTCTTTCATTCTGCTCCAAACCTAGTGTCTGATTTGTTTTGGGACATGGCTGCTGGGTAAACATTACTTGGGGCAAACTTAAAATTCCTGTTAAGAAATGTGATCAAAAGCATAGAACAAATACATCACCACCTAGCAAACATAGCACAGTTCTTTAAGAAGACAAATGGAGGCAATTATGGTTTATGTTATTGTGTTATGTTTGTCATGGAAATAGACTGTATGATCATTAAAATGGCAAGAAGTGAAAACATTGGGAAAAGTGGCCGTTTTTATCTATTTTACCTAGTGTCTATTTTTACCCACTTTTCTTGTTTTTATTTTCATGTGGGTTGTCTAGGCACTACGAGTAGTATTTCCTAAATGTGAACATTGCCTGTATCTACCAGGCATATTGTGTCGGAGCAACTGTGGGTTGATATGAGTCTTAGAAGGGTAAGAGAGTATGGGAAAGAAGAAATAGAAAGTGCAGGAGAGACCCAGACAGAGAGAAAGGACAAGAGAGGGGGAAGGACGGCAAGGAGATACAAAGGGAAAGAAAGGGAGAGTGAGGCAGGGAGGGAGAAGGGAAAAAGAGAGATGAAAGGGAACTGCATGCAACCCCAGTAGGAATGAAGGACAAGGGAGCAGCTGGAGCATCTGTCCTGAGGAAGATCTGCCCTAAACAGGTTCCCTCCCACCGAAAATGAATGCAGAAAAACCTGTCAGAAGTGTGGAGAATACCAGTGTCCATCTCCAGCTCAGACTGATGGTTCTGCTGGAAGCTCTGCTCCACCTCTTTGGAATAGCTCCCAGCTCAGGCGTAAATAAGGAGGCCCCCTGTTCTCAGCCCAGCCTGGAAGGGGTACACTTTTCCCTGGAGGGTATTTATTTCACAATTAGCAAGGGATGTGGTAGCTCTTCCTGAGAATTTAGTTTAGGACCCTAAGAGTTTAAATAATTCCCAGATTTGTTTACAAGTTTATTTCTCCCTATAAAGTATTTTACCATGTCCCCACTTTACTTGCCAGAGCCTGGGGCCTGGCCACAGAGGACAAAACAGAGACCAAAGACATTCTGTCTGCATCCCAACCCCATACCTAGATGAGTGATTTTCAGAAAGAAAACGAGTTAAAAGGAAAATCGGATCTTCTAGATTTATTTTCAGCTTCATTGTTGATTGAGGTTTGTCCTTGAACACAAAGATGTCTCCCAGAAGTTTGGGAGCAAAGTTCCCAAGGCAGGCCCAGAGGAACCACTGTCACTGAGGAGCAGCTATAATCTTGAGGCACTCTGATTCAGCCACGGCCAGCACAGGTGCTCTGGCTCAGCAGGCACAGTTTTGTCCCTTAATAATCAAAAAGAGTTGAACAAAGAGTCAAACCCCTTTGTAATAATTATGTTCCTTTAAAGAGGAACTGATACTGTGACCAACTTGAAAGGTGGAGAGCATTTACAAAAGCAATAGCTCTCCACTACTGATTTCCCAGTCTTCCCTCTGCTATTATTTGCTCTGACAGAAGAGCTCTGTCTTTCATAGTAGCTTCTCCTTGTGCTTGATCCTGCCTTGAAGACATAATCCTTCGCAGACAATGTCATGCAGGGCAGGGTCAAGTGCTGTGCCCACAGCTCTTCTACAGAAGGGAAGAAAGCCTCCTGGGTGCCTTATTCTGAAGAAAAGAAGACATGGTAAGAAACAGACTTGTCTAGAAGCTTGAATCACCAGCCTTATGCTTTTCTGCCTCAAAACACTTCATGAGAATGACTAGGTCCACTTCCCCTGACTCCACCCTACCTTGGGAATGACAGGATATCAAGAGACTACAGACGGAGACACAGGTATACCCTGCAGGGTCCTGTACCAGAGGTTCTTATAGCCGTGGGCTTGGAGCCACCCTGGTCTTGAAACTCTTAATTTGGGGACAAATATCTAACTTGGTCATGGCAGTATTCAAATTTTGACTGATTTATATATTGTTTTTACTGTCTCACTAAATAACATGAACCTATTTCCCACTGGTTACTGGTCAGAACATCTGAGGGGTAGCAGGACTCTGACATCCTATCTTTGGGTTGGCTTTCAAGGTGCCCATCTGTTTTTTATGCTGGCTTTCCCTCATCTTTTTAATGACTTCTAGTTTGGATTTTATACTCTGGGCAAATTCCCATATTTAAGGTCCAAAGACCTAAGAACACATGTTCCATACATTTGCTTAAGTCTTGTTTCTTTTTCTTTATAAACCTTTTATTTTTTTTTTTTTTAGCAAAATTGTCATCCCTAAACTTCAGTTCTGTTTAAACGGCCCTCATTCCCTCATGCTTTTTTAAAAGATTGTTGCTGTATAATGTTTATTGTGATAAATATGAATAATAAATTTAACCATTTTGACCATTTTTGGTGTATGATACAGTATCATTAGGTACATTAACAGTCTATGTAACCATCATTACAATCTATTTCCAGAACTTTCTCATTGTCCCAGAAACTACTACCATGAAATAATCATTCTCAGGACCCCATCTTGCCAATGCCAACCACACTAAAATTGTGGTAATTTCTATTCTACTTTATGTCTTGAAGAATTTGCCTGTTATAGATTACTTTTATAAGTGGATCCATATAATATTTGTCCTTTTGTGCCCAACTTATTCCACTTAGCATAATGTTTTCAAGGTTAATTCACATGGTAGCATGCACTGGAACGTCATCTCTTTTTTTTTTTTTTTTGCCTAAGTATAATCCATTGTATGTTGAGGTCACATTTTGATCATCCATTCATCTATTTATGGAGACTTGTTTGCTTCCACCTATTGGTTATTATGAATAATGCTGCTATAAACATATTTGAGTCCCTGTCGTCAGTTCTTCTGGGTGCATACCTCGGTGTGGAATCACTGAGTCATATGGTACTTCTGTATTTGACATTTTGAAATACAACCAACTTAACTCAGAGGCTGCACCATTTACATACTCATCAGCAATGTGTAAGGATTTCAATTTCTCCACAACCTTACCATCACTTGTTATTTTCATTTTTTTTTTCATCATAGTCATTCTAGAGGGGTGAAACTGGTAATAATATGTTTAGTTTTGTAAAAACTGCCAAAGTGTCTTCCATGTTGCAGAAATTGAAAAAGAATTCCTGTTTCACCACATCCTTATCAGCATTTGGCATTTATCAGCTTTTGGTATTTTAGCCATTCTAATAGGTGTGTAGAGTGTAGTGGTGTCTTATTGTTATATTTTTTCTCTATTTTAATTATTTTTCATATATTTTTAAGCATCTTTGTTTATCATTCACTTCATTCTTTTGCCTGTGATGACAACAGAAATTTTCCATGGCCCTTCATTTGTGCATAGTGCTGGCCTAAATAACAGTAAGTCTCTGGATAAGTATAAAATAAGACTAAAATGCTTTTTAAGACTAACTGGAAATTTGAAGAAACACTGTTATAAATAAATATATTTGTGCTGGGCAAAATCCCTGATGAAATATATCCTTCACTACTTATGTCAAATTAGCCTGTAATTTCTGCCTTTCTTTTCCAGTTCTCCTTTATTCCTAGAGGATAAGGATTGATTCTATTTATATGACATGTTAATACATGCTGAGAAGAGGTCAGAGATTTCCAAAATTAAAATCTTATAAAGGGAGTTTTGCTGCTTATATTTGTTAGCTGGGTGTTGTTCACTAGTTATATCGAGTTATAGTTATTCAAAAGAATACCTGCACCCCTATGTTTATAGCAGCACTCTTTACAATAGGGAAGACCTGGAAACAACCTAAATGCCCAAAAACAGATGAGTGGA
>JAGFMF010011401.1:1833973-1899897 GCA_019455555.1 Galemys pyrenaicus
GGAAGATGGGAACACGAGGGACTGAAGTGATGGTGCACTGGTGAGATGGTGATGGGGAATACATGGGGATTACAATTAATGGCAAGTATATGTAAATTTAAGATATTTTAATAAAAAAAGGAAAAAATAATATATAGTTATATCCTTTCTAAATCACTGCACTTTAGCCCTGGAGCAGATGATTTTGTTTCAGGTAGGAGCAGCATCAGATGATGTTATGACTATAATCTGATTATTCAATGACCTGGCTGTTTGTACAGACTTCAGTTAACTAAAACTCTAGATAGAAAGGTATTTGGTATTTGGCTGACTTCATCAGTTTATTCTTGCTATTCACACATCGCACCTGAGGAAACAGATTCAGATTCGGCAAAAACTATATCCATAATTTATGTGTCAGTCTTATTCACATCATTACCTAATTTGTGCACTGTAAAAGTCCTTTTGCTATCATCCCTATTCCACAGATAAAGAAACCATGTAACAACCTGAGGAACAGAAGCAGGGCCAGGGCTAACTGCAAGTCCCTTGCTCCATCCAGGTCACTCTTGTCTGATCATTGTAAGAGCCTCTCCTATTGTGACAACTTCAGCCTCAGTTTTCCTATAGTGCTACTTCTTATAAACTAATGTCTTGCTGGTAGAAAGGAGGTGTTGTTGCTATGGGCCTTTTTAACATTAATGGAGGCCTTGTTCTATGTCAAGCTACTAGATGCTGGGTGAGAAGAAACACCTCTGAGTTTTGGTATCTTTTTTGCTTTATGGTCAATCAAAGTTTCCTCTCTGCTGCTGTTTGACCAGGATACACACTTAGTATCTGTGCTCCTAGAAAGTAGACAAGGAGCCCCAGGCAAAGCCCGTAGTTTGAGAGACAGTTGGTTGCATTGCCACTCTGGACAAGTGCTGCCTCATAGGAGCCCTTGGCCAGAGCTTCAGGTGAAAGCTTGGATGAATGAGCAGAAGGGCCAGCAGAAGTAAGGATGGTGTTTCCTCCTGAGTCACTTCCAGAAGTGGTCCTCCCACCCCTGCACCAGTAAATATCTTCTGATTGAGAAAACCAGTCAGTTCTCCTAATTAGACATCCCATTGTATTTTACATTTTATGAATCTCACAGGATCATAGATGTGATTGGACCTGCATGCTTAGTGATAGTCTATTACCTATTTGATGCACCTATCCTCCTATACAGTTTTACAGAATACACAGACTTGCTTCACACATTTGGGACTTCATACAGCTGTTGTTTTTCTTCTTACATCCATTGACAAATCTTCCCATAGAGATAGCTCCATTGGTTCAATGACCACATTTCCCAGTTTGCTTCCCTCAACTGTGTTCTATGCATAGCAGGTGCCCTATGTATTCTTAACAAATGGTTAAATTACTCCACTCCTTGCCTGGCACCAAAATGTAGATGCAAATTCAGAAAAGAATAGTCAGCGCACATATGTGAATATGGATACCTCAATATTTCCTTTTCGTTCATTTATTCAACACAGATTTATTGATCACATACTATTTTTCAGGTTCCATGCTTATATAAGGCAAGACATTTTGGTATCTGAATATATTTCAAATTTAAAAGATTGCAAAGATCCAAAAGATTTACTGACTTTGAAATTTCACCCTATAAAATCTCCATCTATATCTGTAATTCAGTTGACAGTCAATGTAGAAGAGAAGAATTAGATTGAAAGTGAAGTTACATAAATTTGTTTATTTTCATGTACTTGCCATTATGAATCTAGCTATGCCTGCCATAGAGGACCCTGCATGGGCTAAATTGAAATGTTTCCCACAACGTGGACCACAGTAGTAACTAGGTTAGTAGAAGTCAAATGGCCCCTTCAACAGGTTAGTTGAATGGTCCCTTCCTACGTCTAAGATTTTCCCTCTCCAATCACCTTTTGTTCTTTCTTCTACCACAGAAGGACAGTATGTCTATTACTGGATAAACATAGATCTCAAATTAGTTGGCTCCCCTTCTTATTGAACCTACATTACTATGTACTATAGTGCTAAATTGCAAACCCATTTACCCAATGCTTCTTGTCATGTACCCTGAGTGTTCCTGTCTTCTGTTAATGAACACAACTCAGCTCATCATTTACACTGGTTTGAAATTTAAAGAAACAGGTTTCCCAAACAGATTTCTTTGCTTGCTTTTAAAATGCTCTTCTTGTAACTAAGGTAAATGGTCAGGAGTGAGTGTTTACTTTCTAACTAAATAAACATGTCTTTCTGGTTCCTTAACATTTATTGAGACTCATTAATGCTAAAACTACTTGGAAGCAATTTTATTTCTTGTAATTATACAAGTAAGGGAAGTTCATCAATTTTGAAGTTATCTGCCTTGAATTTGCTATTAAGTAATGAGACTTGAGGCCCAGATTATATTCAGAACACTAATCTTTAGAACTAAATTATTGAAAAGTTACTTAAGTAAAATAGAGAATATTTTAAATGCTTTTATTTTTAAGACTTTAAAAAAACTAATGTTCTGCTTTTTTTTTTTTTTTTGGCTATCTGACTATTTTAAAAAATGTATTTAAATGTCTTTTGAAGTTAATCAAATACTGTTTTAACATTTGTAATGGTAAAAGCACAGGGCCCAATTATATATCTATGTTTATGGTATGGACAATGTTCTTGTTTTACTTAATTTTCATCATAATGTATAAATCAGTGTATACAATATCGCAGTTTGTGTTGAAAGTGTTGAAGATCAAATTACTTACTAATAATCAGAGACTTCCAACCAAAAGACTGGTTTTGTTGCAAGTCTTAAAGTACATCAGGGGGAAGTTTTTTTAATAACCCTGGAGTGCCGCCCTTCCAGACCACAACTACGCTTATGGGAAAGTTATTAACATTTATATATATACATGTATATAGAAATACACATCTAGGACACATACTTTAAATTTTTTCTCTCAAATGCATACTATGATGCTATTGCATATCTGCTTTGAATCTGTATCAGGATGCATTTGACTTCTAGTAACAGAACCCCTAACTTAAAGGTTTAAAAGTGAATGGAGTCTGTTATGTCATGAAATAGGAATCTAGAAATAAAATAAGTTTCACAGTGGTTCATTGACTCCATCAGGTTATCAAGATCATAGCTCCAAGTACTTTCTATTCTCTCTGTCCTGCCACCAGTGTTATCAATTTCATGCTAAGATTGTTCTATTCGTGACATAAGATTGTCACCATGAACATCTGAGATAGTATGCTTCCTTATTCACATCTAGTGGAAAGAGAAAAGGCCTGATCCATATAATGGAGTAAGAAGTCTTGCCCTTCCGTCACTGAAACTAACTTATTTACCCCCAAACCAGTAACAGTCACCAGATAAACACTGGTTTCCTCTTTGTCACTTGCCAGGGAATTGGACTATCTTGATTAGTTGGGGTCAGTTCCCTAAACCATACTGCTACTGTATAATGTGGAGATGTGGAATAGTGGTTAAAGGTCAGCTGCAACCTCAGAAACCTAAGATTTTTCACTGAATATTTTATGAACACATATAACGGCAATGTTAACAGATCGCTTAGCTTATTTCTTCCTCATAGACTCCAGTGTCTGGTATAATTTGTTTTCTTCTCAAAAGTCTGTCTTCTACCTGCTTGTTTATACATGACCTTTCTTGGAAAAACATACTTTCTGGCTAGGAGCCCACAGGAGGAAAAGACCTCCCCTCCCCACAAGTATCTTCTTCCCCTTTGCTCTAATTGGGCAGAACCAGAACATGGGCCCCAGTCCCATCGACAAGTACCTTCACTGCAACTGATGATCAAGATCCAAACCAGTGGTGAGAATGGGCCTCACACACGAACTGCTTGGGGAAGGTGTGGGCACCTCATCACCATCAGGGGCTGCTAGAGACAAAGACCCTGAATGGATGTGTGGAACCCACTGGCTATCTTCAAACATTGTTCTGAAGTACCAGAGAAATTATCAGAATTTGAAATTAAGATGAATGTTTTTAAATGTTGTACTTGTTATTGAAGATATTAGTTTCTTTTGTTGAAATTCTATGTTTAGAAAGAGTTGGGTAGGAGAAAAGAGTAAAGTTTTCTGGTAATTGATTCTAATTAAATTTAATACTCCCCAAAGTTTTGGCATTGGTGTGATGATGTTATTTTTGGTACTAGAATAAGCTCTTCTTCTTGAGTTTTGACTTAAACTGGTATAGAAATTAAAATCTAAATGAAAAAAATAAACTTAAAGATAAACTATAATAGATGTAAGCTTTAATATTTTTATTCATGTGTTTTTTTTTATTTCAGTACCCTTGAAACAATGTCATAAATAATACAGAGAATTAATAGGCATTTTTTGCCCAATAATTCTGAGGAATAATAGGCATACTTAAAATTACAATGGCAAAAATCAGCTGTTGAAGAAAGAAGTTATGATATATTCGGTTTTTCAATACTTTAAGTACTATTAAGTGTATAACTTCATGTGTAGTAAATATTCATATTTAATTTTAGGTGCCAGTGTAATATATACTAAAATAAAATGGAACAATTTCTATGGTTCTTTAAAGAAGTCTATAAAGGAGTCATAAATAATTATAGTAAGACTTTTTTGAAATATTTTTATGGGACTAAAAATTGAAAATTTCCTAATACAGAAATTTTCTTAAATGAGAAATGAGTAAGTTAGTCATGGAGACCTCAAACTATAATATATCCTCTTGGAATCCTGAATAAGCAATAACTTTCTAATATAATCTTATATAATGTATACAAATCAAGACTTTTTTGTAAAAGCTTTCCAAAAGATATCAGGAAGAAATAGATTACTACTCTAAAATTTCTCAGAAGTTACATTCTTCACGTATTTTTTGTATTTCCAGAATTGAGATCTTAGTGTATCTGAATTTAGAAAGGCTATGATTACCTAGGATTTAAAAACAAACAGAGCTGTTCCCTGTAAATAACACAATTGCAGGAGGTACACTAGTCACTATATTATCCCAGGATGTTTCTAGTGTTCTGAAAGAGAAAGTACAGACTAAAGCTGTTTTTGGTATTCACAATAGCTTTGCCTTCAATGCCTAATTCACCAGCTGAGGCATAGTTTCTTCACCTTTGTGTTGTTGTTTTTAAAGAACAAAGCCTACCTCCCCTACCCCCTTAATTAGCAAAAAGAATATAGAATTATAACTTGAGCAGAGGTTACTAAGTCACTCATTTTAAAGTTGCTTGGATTTGTGGAAGTGTGTCTTTAATGTTTTTCTTCTTTTTCTCTCTTAAGTAACTAACTATTCTGATGAGAGTCTATGTATGGAATGGTTGGAATAGCTTGTGGGGAGACCTAGTCTCTCTGATACTAACCTGCTGTGTTACCCTAGACAAATAATTTCTCCGATTCTTAATTTTCCTGTTTCTAAAGAGAGGTTAAGTGGCTCAAATGTGTCTCAGAGGTTCCTTTTTATATAAGAGTAGGATGTAGGAAAAGAAATCCATGATGATCAAGTAGACAGATTGCCTGCCTGCACCTTGAGGACACAGATGGAAAAATGTAATCCTGTAGCCTAGCATGATGGGAGATGAATTGAAGAGGTCATCACCATGTCAGTAGTCTAGAAACAGATGCAGCAGGCTCTCATGAGGATCCCCAGAAAAATCACAATAAATTCATTTGCCTTAGTCCAGGTTTTGATGGTCTCACCCTCTGTTTGAAAGTTTTGTGACCACTGCATGATCAGATCACTGTCTGAACCTCTGAGTTTCAGCAAACCCTGGATGTACCTCAAACTACTGTTATCCTCACAACAAAAGTTTGGCGCTCTCAGGCCCTTCCTACTTATTCCAGATTGTTTTTAACCTTTTAATACTTCCTATGGTTGGCCTAGTAAGTTAATTTGTCTTACAATTAAGAGGTTCCCATCCAGTTACTTTGATGCTGTCTCTTCTCTGACGCAGAGCCATCACACTGCAGAATCAACTGGTGATACTTGCAGCCACAGCCGGAGATGCGGGGGCCTACTACGTGCAGGCCGTCAACGAGCGGAATGGGGAGAACAAGACCAGCCCATACATTTCCTTGAGTGTAGCAGGTGAGTTTTGAAATTCCAAGTGATAATTTTGAAAGCAGTCCAATTTTGATTTAATTAATAACAACTATCTCATGGGTCATTTTGCAATAAATCTTATCTTACCAGTATAGAGGTTACAGTTTAATGTTGATCCAGTGTCAATAGTTGTGTTCTGTGAAGTGACATGCAGAAAATTGTGACTACAACTGATAATTCTGAACACAAGATCTTATTTGTTTGGGGGATTTAAAAAACCTGTATTTGATTTTTACACTGTTGCTATGTACTTTTTATAGCAACAAAAATATCTTTCAATTATTAAGGAATTGTATCCATAAGCCTTATTTGAGACTAGAATGAACACAGGTTATATTCTTTTAATTTAGTAATAAAAGTCATAAGATAATACCTATACTAATTTGTTGAAATTAGCAATACGTCTTAAGCATAATCAACTGATCATTTCTTCTACGTGATTTAACTAAAACTGAAAGATGGAGAGAATACACCTATCACAGTTATATGTTCAGTTTGCTTAGTTTAAGGAAAATTAGTTTAAATGTTTGGTCTTTGAAAGAAGGTCACAGAAATTGTACTAGTGCCAGAGAAGGGGAAAATGACCAGAAGTAAGAATTCTGTAAGAACTCTGCAAATAAAACATGCATCTCAGAGAGTATGTCACCAAATGTTTGCAGCATGAAGCTTCACGGTGTGGAATGCAATGATTATGCTTTTGAGAGTATAGTTGGGAAATGGTTATAAATTTCAAGATATAATGAAGTGTTATATGTAAGTGAATTAAGTCAATTTGTCTGTATAGTAGTAGATTTTATCCTTTAAAAAATACCTTTTCCCTGATCCTTTGTTCTCTATATTCTGGATATAAGTGAAACTATCTCATATGTATTTTTTCCTTCTGACTTAATTCAGTTATCATAATCCCTTCCAGCTTCATCCATGTTGCCACAAACGTCATGAGTTTATGTTTTTGATTGATGAGTAGTATTCCATTGTGTATCTATGACCATAGATCTTAGGTGTTTAGGAAGAGAGGGGGTGGGAGAATGAACAAAACAAGGGATGGGATGGGAGAGTATAAAGGACTCTGGTGATGGAGCATGGGTTCATCATTAACAGTGTCCAAAATTAACAATGATGTAAGCAAATAAATTAATTTTTAAAATCTTAAAAATTACCTTAAGGGTGGCTTTCACCTTCAGGTAATTTCAGAAGTTTTGATTTGTACCTGACTATAGTGTGCCTGCTTCTGTCAGTCCTAGAGAGATACAATTGCTTTAGGCCCACTAAGTTTTACTGGGAATGTAACAGATTTTGGGGTAGGAAGCTGTGGGAATCAATTGAATGTGCCCAGCACTGTTCTGGTTAAGTGCTTCTGAGTTACCATCATCACATAGTTCCTAGAACTTGAATCCTGAACACCAGACTGTAGACTGGGTGAAGAGTTGGCCTCTTTAGTGCTTTGTAGAGTTTAGTCTTTGATTAGATGTGGAATTCACAAAATCCAGCATATGATATACTGCTATTTAATGGAATCTGAACCAAGAGTCATAGTAGAAATCAATGTGATTTATCAGGATATTTATTTCAATATTGATAATAAAGGATGGAAATTATATTATCAAATAGATTTGATGATTTTAATGATTTCTAAATTTTATAATTAGAACCATTTATTCTGTTTGGCAAATCTAATTCAGCACTCAGTTGTAATGTACATAATAGGATGATAGTAAGAGGTCAAATCACTGTAATTCTGAGTCAAAACAAGAAAAGTGACCTCAGGCTGTTAGAAAAGGGTAGCAGAATTCCACAGATATTCTGGTTAACATGATACTAACATCACGAAGTTATAAAATATACTGCACCTCATAGTTAGGTTCCTTATACCTACTCTATTAAAAAAAAAACAGTAGAAAATAAAACTAATACAGTGAACTTGCAAGCCATATCCATGCAATACCATGGCATTAGATAATTGGAATATGTAATTTTTTTCAATAATTTCACTTATGAATCCAACCAAGAACTGTATTGGAAGCAGCTCATAAATATTATAATTAATTGTCTTGCATTTTGTTCCCTTGAATATTTTTATCTTTTCATTGGCACCAGGTAAAATGTGTAGAAGGTAGATATAAGGCAGTTGATGATATGGACAGACTTATTTTAAATCTTAGGAGAAAGACCTGCATTCTACTCCCTTATATATTCTTTGCTCATCATCAGGAGAGGTGAAATGTGAGGGGCAAGGAGGTTGAGGGAACAATCTTATTTTAATTCTTAGGAGAACCTGACTATTGACATATTGGATTTAGCTAGAAGTTAATAGCACCCAATTATGCATCTTCTCTCTGAAAGTTCTAGTTTGAAAACCTCAAAAGATCAGAAGTCCTGATAAATCTGCAGAAAACCCCAGACTTGTATGTTTAAATCTTGCTTCTTTCTGGACAGCAGGGACTGCTGTGCACAGAGGAAACTGCAGTCCCAGACCTCACTGCCAGCCGCTCACGAGGCAGGGAAACACTAAGTAAGAGCTCAGGCTCTGCAAATTTATTACGGAATTAAAGATTCTAGAGACCTCGCCATCCTGGTACTAAGATATAGTGTGTTCTGCAGACTTCGACATCTTTTTTTCTGATATAGTATTTGTAAAAACCCCAAATAAGATTGATGAAAAATTTTTAAAACTTGCCAGCCAGCATTTCTGAAGAATCAGAAGATATTACAGTCAATTATCACTTAACGAAGATAAATTTTTCCCCTGTATCAGGAGAATAAAGTAGGGGAACTTTAAGTAGTGAATACAATCAAGGTGGTAGGGTACTGGAAATTAAATTCCTGTACTGTAATTAATTTAAAACCAGAGAGTGCCATGTGGCCTATCTCTTGTTCCCTTGTACTAGTAAACCATTCCTTGTGATAGGACAGTCTAGTGTCCAGGAGAGGGGCACCCAGCGCCACCTTGTCTCAGAGTACCCCAGTGAATGGTGGGCAATCACTCAGCTGATAGAAGGAAACAATGCATTTCCCCAAACAACTGTGCACTGGAGAGTTCAAAGGCTCACCACCTTTTCAGTTGCTAAATATGTTGGCTACCCCTGAAGCTTACAGGAAGCAAGAGATAAAGAGCGCTTGAATTAAATAAATAAATATATTTAAAAGCATGACAATTAGAAGTGAAATCAATCCCATAATGGTACCGCCTGCTGTTTTGTGCATGTTTAGTAGATGGCATTGTTATCTTTTAACATGTCTCCCCTTTTATATGGTTAAGAAGATAAATTACAGCATGTTCTGCACAGATATTTCATGTCAGGCAGGAGAGGACTTTTCTGAACTCTCCATTCTACCGCTACCAGGGAGAGCTTGCTGCCATCTCTGGGGTGGATTCACTTTGAAGTTTTAATGTGACGTGAAGTCAGCAGATGTTAAGGACATAGGTGGGACTGCTGAAGCATCCTGCATGAATTTTTCATGGCTGGCTCCTGCAGCTCAGGTGCACACCAGAAAAAGAATGGGCTGAACTTGCCTGAGAGTAGACATTTCTATTCTGAGGTCAAATACAGGCAAGCTTTATAAACCTGTCAACCTGTTTTTGGTTTTCACTTTGAAGATTTTACATGAAGTTAACTTTGTGGATCAGCTCTTCTGAACTGAATTAATGCATGAATAAGACTTTTTTCTTTAAAAAGAAGGGGAGGGAAGTAGAGATAGGCAATGAGAATTCTGTAAAGTGATTAGTCAATCATTGTTTAAAGGCCATTGTACATACCTTAGACACATCATCAGGTCTGATCCAATATTCAAAATGTTCAGTGTAATGAGATTCTCTACTAGGGATGAAGTTTAGATTAAAAAAGAAATGACTGCCTCTCTCCTTCCTGTTTTTCTCACCCCTTTCATTTTAATATCTCCTCTTCAAACAACATTTGCAGATAGGATATCATTTCAACTGATCCTCTTTCAGGCTGACAAAACCTTGCTTTTAATTCTGAAGACCACTTAACATTCTTTTGTCCTCTATAATGCTAATTTAACTGCAGACCTCATATGTGTCTAGTAGTTGAAAGTGGCTTCCAGAGAATAATGCCTATGAGCAGTGAACAGTCCGAGAGAACTGCCCTGTAAAACATGGCTTTTGTGTGCTCATAAAATTCTATCTTATTTTCTTCGTGTCTTTAACATTAAAGGGGAGCAGGCATAAGCCTTTTGAATGTTCTCTGACATGGGTTGGATTCCAAAAGCAATGGGACTATTTGAAATAATCCTAAAAATCAATCTGGAGACAGTGACCATATCACAAATGACCAAGTTAGCATCCAACTTAGGCAATATGGCTTGTAGGGGCTTTACAGAGTGTTCAGAAACATAAATAGGGAGTGCCCTTTATAGCAAATAATATAGCATGTGTTAAACCTGCTAAGTGGGGTGTGTAATGAGCATAGGCAAGCAATGCCCCCCTCCCACATCCTGGAGATGATTATGGACAGAACTAAGTCTAGCACGTGGTCTATAAAGCCTTTTAATAGTCACTGTGTAAGTAAATAAGCCTCAGGAATTCAACCCTAATGGGTGAATTATAAATTATAAGCAGACAACTATCATACAAAGGAGATAAGGTGAAATTAAAAGTATTTTAAGTATCTGGCTAAGCATGAAAGTTTCATTCTGTTGATCTTCAGTTCATGTCTCATTGCACAGTATACATTTTGTGCCTGGAAATCCATATTTTGCTTGGTCTTCCTGATAAAGTTGTTTTTGGGCCAAATTCTTATGACATCTGACTACAGAGATGCTCATCTTGCAATGTGGCTGATGAAGTGCTCATGCTAGACGCTCAAGCATCTCTGCTGCCGTTTGTTGTTGTTCACATGTGCTTGCCTCATGAGTAGCTCAAACCTGCTGTTTTTCTGGGGCATGCTTTTGTATCCAGTTATCTATTCTGGAAGAGTTAGTGTAGTTAAAGCTAAGTACACAAGGAAATAAGTCCACCTATCTGGGCAAACGTAAAACCACAGCCCGTGGGAAGTTCTGAAAGCAAACAGGTATTTATTTGAGCTCATCCTGTCCACCTCTTTGAGAAAGAGAATTTTCACATCTCCCACTAGGATGACTTGCATATGGTAAAAGACATGGACCATCCCTCTGATAGACCTGATCTGCGTCATAAATAGTATCAAACACTAGTTTTCTTATAATAGATTTGGTTTTAAAACATAAGTATTAATGCCAGTTCTTACATTTTGTTTCTGAGTCTCAAATGTACCTATATATGGGTTGGTGATGAGGTTTAGAATAATAGTATAAATGTCAGCTCTAGATCAAAAGAGCTAGAGCCTCTAATTCTCTCCCCATACCCACAAGGCAAAATTAGAGCATTTCTGTTGTTTGTTCTTGTTCTCTCTACCACATTCCATCTCTTCTCATACCAAGCTGTCTTTCTTTTTGTTGTGATTTACTTAAGTTTATTTTCACCCTTGGTAAATCTTGGGGTATCAGATTAACCATAAATTTATTCAACAAATTTGATAAAGCTCAGTATCCCCAATCACCTACGTTGACAATCTTCAAAATAAGCTGTGGATGAATCTAAGGGTACTCAAGCGGATGAGCAGGAATTTGATTTGGGGTGAATCTATTCCAGTTCCTTTCATATAATCTTTCTGAACTCAGATCTGCCTGAGGATGCCTGAGTTTCAGGGTGCTCTTTTTAGAATTGCCCTTCTCTTACTGGGTACAAGTCACCCAGGTCTTTCATACAGACAAACAAAGGGATAATTCTAAATATTGGTGACAGAATTGAGAAAATGAAGTCCTCTAGTAACTGTGGAAAAAGTCATTTTATGAACTAGTTGTTTTTGATTCTTTGCTTTCTACAAAATGAGGCAGCCCCTAAAGTCATTGTGAGTTGACATTTTACTACGCTAATCTTTAGTAATTGCTCACTAGTAGAGAATCCACGTGCTCTTAGGACAGGAAGACATTTCCAGGCCCTTTGCAGTTGGGGCAGACCATGTGATTAACTCTAATCAATGAAATGTGATTGAAGTGAATTTGTCACTTTCAGCCCAGGCTTTTAACAGTAAACCTGTGACTTTCTTTCTTTCCCATCCCTGTGTGGAGATGGCAGAGCCATGAGATGGGAGCTGCCCAGGTACTTGAGTTTGCAAATGGAAAGAACAGCCCTCCCAGCACAAGCAGACCTCACATGATTAGGAAATAAACCTGTATGTGCTAGCCACTGAGATTTCATGGGTTTATTGGAATAAAAAATAGTCCTAACTTATAAATTACTATGTGACTTTTTGTTTAACTCACAGCTTAAAGATTTGAGGAATATTCCTATAACAAAATCCTTCCACTGTCATCTATTTTTTTTAATTAAATAAATTTTCACCACAGTTATAGCTGTAAAAAAGAAATGTAGTATTAGGATCATGGTAAACCTCACCTCATAAAGAGCTGCACTTCCAGTGATTTTTACTTTTGTTCTTATATATAACATTTATGAAAATTTGTTTTACATTTAATTGTTTCTGATCAATTGAATATAAATAATAATTATAACAATAACCCAATCCAAGAGAATATATTTTTACCCCATAGCCATATGATTGCTAGGGAAAGTGTGTGTGTGTGTGTGTGTGTGTTTATAAAGGCTATGATAGGGTGATCAGTACAATACTTCGAGTCATTACACATAGTAAATTAGGGTCAGTTGTGGAGTGAAAATACAAGTTCAGTAAGAAAAAAGGAAATTTCTGACTATTGAAAATTAGAGCTTGTTTATGTGTTTTTATTTTAAATGGGTGATAATAGATATAAAATCCTTGGAACTATTTTATGAAATTTAGATTTATTTGAATTCATTTAAGTAAGTGCTACAGTAGTTTTTTTTAACATAAACTAGAATACTACTAGATTTAGAATACATTGCAAATTATATACTTTGTACTCCTTCAAATTGATCTTGATAAACTTGAGATGTCACCTTCATCTTTGGGAAAAATACATACTTTCACAAAAACACATACTATATCTTTTAGGAGTAAAAACTGCATTACGCTGTGTGCACACTTGAGAATAATTTATAAATGGTTTATGATTGAAATAGTTAAATGATTCTCTAAGAGCCTAAGTAGAAGAACCTAATATTTCTTGCATTCTAGATAGGTATTTAACATGTGTTTTCCTTCTTAACTTTCACAGTATCCCTCTTAGTTAATTATCAACCCCATCTCAAAGCTGAAGACACCAAACCCTAAGAATAAGCTTATTGACTGAAATCACAAGAATAGTAAAGATTGAGGGTACTAGCCAAGATTTATTTGGCTCCAGACCTTCCTTTTTCTTCTAAGAAAAAGGAGTGAGCCATGCCATTGGACTAAACAGTGTCTTAAGAAATCTTCCACACTCAAACTTCAGAAGAACTTGACTTCCATTTAGAAAGGGAGGATCCTTTTGATGCCAAAATCATCCCCAATAGTATTCAGTGTAGGTAAACCCAGTAAGCTAGCCATGAAAACGCAGCATAGAGGATAGTAACTTTAGCAACAAGCTGAGGTATCTTTGAGTGGACCGTAGTTAGACCCCACTCACTTCAACACAGATCTTCTTAAAGCTGTAGGAGATGAGATTTGAGTCAATGTTTACTAAGGGGCCATCATAACAATGAAGTACAATTTATGAATGCATAGTGCTGTCAATTAAGCATTAGACACCATCAGGGCTATAAAGTAAGATATGGTTACACATTCATGGTCATGCTCCCTGTTAGTGAGGTGTTACTCTAGTGAGCAGCAAAATTTGCTTACTGTGAGGAAGTTACACTTAGGGAGTAAGGGAAGCATGTGGGAGAGTACATTAACCAAGCAGAATTGGCCAGTTAGATTCGACAGGTGAATCACAAGTGTTCATTTACGTCTCCTGATTATGGTATGATTGTTTAAGGGATCTCAGCTGGTGGTTATTTCCTTAATCAGATATTTTACAAACTCCTTTGCAAACAGCTCAACTTTAATAATTTCTCCAAACCACCTCTCTCCCTGCTCCCTTATTTAAATGTCCCCCTTTAAGTTACTATATTGAGATACTAAGTTATCTTCTAATTGTGGCCATTTTAGAGCTATAACTAGAAGTAACCCTAGTAAGTTTTATCCTTGACTCTGCATCTAATTTCTTAACCTTAGCCAACAGCCACATGCCTGAATTCAGTTGCCAGAGAAGTTAAAAGCATTTCATTTTAGGCTCATAATATATAAATATAATTATTCCAAAGCTTATATACATATATAATACAATGTAGAGAGAGACTCAACATTCTAACTTAAGAATTGAGCGTCTTCCTAGCTCTGACTGCTTTAGATGTTATATTCTTCAAGAACTTTGCACTCTCTGTCACTATAATTGACATGAAAAGATAAGAAATTTTTAGAAGGCATAAACAAGGAGATGGAAAATTGAATTTTCTTTGCAGTCATTTTATAAACTCTAACATACATCCATTACAACTCTTGTCTGGGGAAATCCTAAACAATGTAATGGTTATTGGCTGAGATGAGACCACTGAACTAGTTGTTAGTTGTAAATATAGTTTTCTTGGAAAAACTTTAGTTTATATGTGAATACAAATGATGACTATGGTTAGTTCCCTAGTGTTCAGCTTTTTTCCTGTCTGGGCTAAATAATTTCATTCATACCTTCCCAGTGCTCTTTTTCTGTGGCCTCTTTCCCACCTGAGGCCTCTGCGCCTGTGTGTGCTAGGCCCCTCTGTGCACCTATGTGTGTGTGAAGGATTCAGACCAGGCACTCCTGCACAACTGCCTCAGGACAGTTGTGCAGGCCCACATCATAGGTGGCCAGGGATGCCTAGGCAGCCCATGACTGATTGTGTGGTCTGAGTCCAAGATGGTCTGGGAGTAGCCCAAAATTACTTCAAGCACCTGCACAGAAAATACTCCCTGCATGCTGCAAGGTCAACATGGCCATCTCCCCTGTTCCCTATAGAATCGATGATCACCTGTGATTCCCTTTGAAGTCCTGCTCCCCAGAAGATGCATGCCCTGGACCCTGCTTTCCCTACCACTGTCATATGATCAGACATGCTTGGTATTATTGCCAGTAGAGAGCAAAAGGATTGCTCCCTGGGCAGCAGTGTCCTGCCTTGCAAACCTGCTCTGCGACTTATATCTCAGTGTCCCTGTGGACGTGCTGGTGCATCTGTGGCTACTAGATTTTTCTTTTTCTGAATGAGTTCAATATTCTAAAGCTGCTAATTAAGAAACACCTGTTTAATTTCTCTTCAGAAATTTTGAGATTTTCGAACTCTTAAGTTATAGATTATTTATATTGTAGGATTGTTTTTGATATTTAAAATCTTGCTGAAGATTCTAAATCCATGTGCTGCTTTTGGGTATGTAGCCTGAACAGTTGGTCACCTTTTGCCAACAGTTCAGTTCTACTTTTACCACTTAGTCATAATGTTTTATTACTGATTACTGTAAATGATGTTCTCTCGACTCTTATAGAAAGCAATTACAGCAGGTAATTAAAATTGTAGATCTTACAATGTGGTTGAGAATATTAAATCAAGCCTTAAGAAAATCAGGTAAAGCATCTGTTAGAGTAAGAAACCACTTAGACCATTACAAAATCCAGACTTTTAGACTCCTCATTTTTCTGAGAACCCTTTATGTTTGAAATGTTAAATATATATATATATATCAGTAATAAGTGAGCCAAAAATTTATCTTAAAATGTAGAATCTCTATGTTCTAATTAGTGAGTTCTTAGCAATGGTTTCTGCCTGTGATTCTTTGTTGTTTTAGGTAATTATTCTGCCTATACCCTCTCACCTTCTAGGATCTTCAAGAATATCCTCCTTAGCACAGAATCAGTTCCTAGTCTTTGAGCATAGTGTGACTCTATGTTTGGCAAAGCTTCTATGGAGGGTATGAGAAATGTGACCACCAACTGTCGGTGTAACTTGCTATTTGTCTAGGAATATCTGACAGGCGTAGCTTTTTCAGGTGGATTTGACACTATTATTTTACTAGAGAAGCAATAAGTCAGTAGTGATGACCCATTCAGCTGGCCCCATGGGCATTTGTTTGTTTGCTTGTTTAACTGATAGTGGATTCTGTGGAACTGTGTCCTGGCTGGTATTAAATGCACCACACTGTGCTTTTCCCTTCACTTTCCTTGGAAGATTGTTGCGCACACTAATATATTTCCCTGTCAGCATGTCGCTCTGTGCTTATATTAATTCAGACAGTGCTGAATTACACAAAGCTTTGCTCTCGTTTGGGAGTTTCCAGCACAAATGTGCTGCAGAATTCAGACTTCTCCCTTTCCTTCCTTAAGGCTTTGGGAAGCTCTCTAGCGATCAGAGTGACCTATGTATAGAGACCATCTGCTGGGTCTTAGTTCTTAGTTCTTAGTTCATTTTAGAAAGTTTAAATTGTTTCACAGTCCTTCAGCCTACTCAGGAAATCTGAATTGAGAAAATGGGCTTGGAAAAAATTATGCAAAAATGTGTCCATCATAAAGAAATAGAAAATGAATACATAGTAATTTGAGCCTTTCATTTCTTTGTTCATTTCAGTTATAACATTAAAAAAAAACATGACAGTAGCATATTCTTGATAAAAATCAAGATGCCATTTCTACTTCTTTGACCCCAGATCTGCCATTAAGATGACCTGGCTTGAACGCATTTGTAAATTTGTACCTAACGGACTGATATCAAGATGTCAGATTCCCTCTGTCTTCTCCTCTGATTGGTCGGTAGCCTGGCCATGGTGGCCTGTTAGTCCTGAAATAGTTTGATTATCATTGCACTTGGAAGAATGATGGAGAATGCCAAAAAAGTGAACGTACCATCACTGTGGAAACTATTTGCATGTTTCCACTGCCACTCTAGAACCCCCTACACCATTCCTGTGACTTCTCTGTAGCCTGGATACAGTGAAGTGCCGTGATTTTTGGAGTCTGTGTTGGAACTTGTGTCCCAAGTGTATAACCCCCTTTTAAAAAATCCAGATTTCATTTTTGGTATTTCATTCAGAAAACAATGATCATCTAATATTTATGAGGCTGAGGAAAGGAAATGAATCAGACATGTGATGCCTTCCCTAACCTTGCTCTTCCTAAGGAAAGGTGGAACCATGAAAAAGTGACATTAACACAATGTATTGAATGAAATGGAGTGAGGTAGAAATTTTGTGGAAACACAGGTTAGGGAACAGTTAATTCTGCTTCTGAGACCAGAAAAGCTTTGTTAGCAGAACTCCTTAATTTTCTTTCATTTAAAGAGATGCACCAACAAGGAGTTAAGAAAATGAGATTTGGATTAGGAAGTGCTCTTACAACTAAGGTTTGTTATAACTATTGTCCCATTGTCTGCTCCCTTTGTTTTTGATTCTAATTCCCCACAGCAAGACTGCTTTTAATACTAGTGTCCTCACCAAGACTCTTAAAAGACTGAAGAAAGATTTCCTACAACTTCATTCCAGGAGATCACTTATGAAGTATAGTGTCTCTATCTATCACCAGAACATAAGTCCCATATGAGAAGAGAATTTTGTTTCACGTTCTCCCAAGTGCATGATAAGTAATAGGGAATGAATAAATACTTGTTTAATGAATGAGTGAAAGTCATCAGTAACCAAATGCCTTGCTTTTTCGAGCTTCTTTAGTCACCACTCTGGTAAGAACCATTACTCCTCCCCTCCACTCCTGATCGCTCTCCACTTTGACTTCTCAGGATAACTTCTTACTGGTTTTGTTCTCGTTCTGCCTAGAGCTCTTTTTCTTTCAGTGCTTATAGCTCGTTTAGGTTCTTCTTACCCCTAAGTGTAGGATTCACCCTTGCTTTGTCCTTTGGTGCAGTGTTTGTTTTGGCTTGGTTTTGGGATATTTTTTCCTCTTTAGAGATCTCATGTTTTCTGGTGACTTTAAATCACCTTAATTGAATCACCTTAATTAAATGTTACCTGCAGAACTGAATGTCAGGTGGGCATTAGTATTTGTTAAGTGTACAGATGGATGAAGTGCTTTTATTTCCACCATGACCCTAAAATTCTGATCATCTTCTAATTTTTTAACTTCTTTGATTGCTTTAGTAAGGAGTCCTAATACAGAAAGCTTCTCCCTGTTAATCTCTTTAGTTAACTAATTACTGTTTTTCTGTTTTGTGACTTCATTGGTCTCTGGCTTACCTCTTTGTCTCCAGATCACTCATCTAATTTTGCAGCTTCTGGTTATAGTGGAGAAAGCTTGCCCAATCTAGCCTAATGCCAGGGACAGTGTACCCTGAGATTAGGATGTGCATGTCTTAAATTTTAAAATAGCTTCTCTCCCTGTACTTCTTGTCCCAAAGCAGATCCTTCTTCTCAGTTCCCTAGAAAGTCACCCTTTCTGTGTTTCCAGTCCTTGCCTATCCCTAGACATTTAGCTTAAATCCCTAATTCTTCTAGAATATTTATCCTCCCATTCATCTTTCCCTTTGCCTATCCACAAATGCATCAATTCATTCACTCAACATGTATTTATTGAGTACTTAGTAAGTGCCGACTCTGTGCTGAGCATTAAGAATATAATAACAATTGAAACAGATGAGTTTCTGCCATCAGGGCATATATTGGTTAGAGGAAAAGACAAACACTTCTAATGTGTTAGGGGATGTCCTCAGTCAGGGAGTAGTAATTTCCCCACACATCCCTGCCCACTTTCATTCCTAATCTTTGCCCACTTTAGAAGATAGGATTGGTAAAGATAAAGTAAAATTAGGATAACTAAGATTGTATGTTAAAGAAAAACTTTTCTAGGAATACTTGACAGTAGTTCTTATTTATATGACTATTAGCACAGGCTTATATATAGAAAATATGGAAGAATTTCAAGAGATGAATTATGCTAGAAATAGAACACGTCAGTAAAATTATAGCCTTCAAGCCATGGGCCTCATTATTCTTATGGGCAGAGTCCTTCTGTGGGCAAAGCTGACTGAGTCACGTGAAATAATACCAGCGCCCATGTTCCACAAGCCCAATATGTCAAACTGTAATTTAAAAAATGAGTTGTTCTACACATGCACTATTAATATAAGTTCTTTATCTCTAAGTCATTCAATATATGATTTATAAAAATTGATTTCTTTATAACTCATGTATGTTATATAGATAACTTATGTATTTATACATGAAAGAGCTTAGTTGTATAAGTTGAAATAGCTGTCTTAGTCAGTGGGAGCTCCCATAACAAGATACCACAGACTGGGTGGTAGAAACAGATACTTATTTTCTCACAGTTCTGGAGGCTGGAAGTCCAAGATCAAGTGTCAGAAGGGTTGTGGTTTCAGGTGAGACCTTTCTTTCTAACTGGAACATGGCTGATTTCTCTCTCTGTCCTCACATGTCTTTAATTCTGTGCACACATGGAGAGAGGTCTCTGGTGTCTTTTTCTCTTAAGGATGCTGGTCCTATTGAATTCAGGTCACTCATTACTTTTTTTTTTTTAACTCAGTTACCCCCCTTACAAGTCTAGTGTTCAGTTCATCAAGGTTTCAATAGATTGAGGTTTGGGGCTTCAACATGTGAATAGGGCTGGGGTGGAGGGATGGCATTGCCCGTAACAATTGCCCATTCCTGGCTCCTGTTGTGACTTCTTCCCTGAGGTACAGTATAACTAGATGAGAAGTCCAAAGTAGCCCTCTGTAGGCTGTATTTGCTCCTGAACTCTACTTTGTTTAGCCCACACAATACCTTCAAAATAAATATGCAAATCAATATTTAAAAGTTGAGAGAAACTTTTCCAGTTTTAAAAATACTTGATGAATCAGCTACACCAGGGCCACTGTTCTGAATGGTCTGGTTAGTTGCACTTATTCTCCCAAGGCAAAGGCTTTAGTTTACCTGTAGAGTGTACTGTTCTTTGTTGTGGGAAAATATCCTTTGTGGAATTTTAAATAATTACAGAATTTAAGCAACACGAGGGACAGGTTTTTATAGTGAAAGATAAAAGTCTCTTTATTCTTGAGGTTAACTGGGCATTTGCATTAACAGTCTTTTCCTTTGGAGAGAAATGTTTCTGAATCTTAGCCCGGTTCTTTCACATTGGCTACCTGCTTTAGGATTTAAGTTATGACCCATGATTCAAAAGAAGTTTCTGTGGTGATGGAAATATTTTCTGTCTGTCCAATATGAAAATTGTGAGCTGTGTGAGGCTACTGAGTGCTTGAAATGTGATTAATGGGATCAAGGAAGTAGATTTTTAATTTTATTTCATTTCAATTAATTTTAGTAGCCATGTGGCTATAGACTGCCACATTGGAAGGAACAATACAAAAAGAACTCCTGTTGAAATTATCCACATGACCCATTATTATCTCTGTGTGTTCCTGGCATTTCTAGGAGTAGTTAGGGTTTCTCTTAACCAGCAAGACTTAGAACTGCAAGGTCCCCTTGAGAACACTTGTAAAAATGAGCAGGATATAGACCTAAGTCCTAGTTACCAAAGATCTGTGTGCAGCGATATCTTCCTTAACAAATATAATTGCTCAGCCCCTCATCCAGGGCAATTATAAAATTTTGTGTAGAATATAGGGACCACAGGCATCTATATTAATGGCACTCCAAAGAAATGGTCATTACATAGCCTCTGTGACTGTTGAAGGCAATCATGATTACTTCTTTCTACAGTTATTGATAAAAATGTTTCCTGTTTACCAAACCTCTTGCTTAGGCATTGGACAGTTAGAGAAGTCCAGGGTAAAAAGATCATTAAAACAAAAGTATATGACCCACAAGAGAGGAGGATGCAGGTCTTTATGGAAATTCCAGGGCAGGATGCCCTGCCAAGTTTGGTAGGTACTGATGTTTAACTGTGACCCAAAGCTTGACTAAGATTTAGTTGGCTGAAGATCTGAGTTGGAGGCTGCCCCTTATAGGGTACAGAGATAGGGAACAACAATACCTCAAGTCAACAGAAGTTCCTCTACTCAGACTTACAACTCACCAGCTTCCAAGATAAGAACAAATTTCTATCCTAGCAGAAAGCCACAAGCAAACAGTTTAGGAAATATGAGTAGAAAACCAGGAGAGTTCATATAAATATCGAGGATTTGGTGAGAGCTAACCTAGATCCTTGTCAAGACAAGAATTAGCTTGAGCTGAGTGGATGATGCTCACACTCTATGACCCATGTTTTTTGCCAATGCCCCAAACCTCCCAGGATGCATCCCTCACAAGGAGACCAGAAGTTACCACTTATTAATTTTGCACTATTGTTTTTCTTTTAGTAGAGAAATCTTTAGCTGAATCTAGGGAATATAAGTTAGGCAAAAATGTTGAGAGTATTTTATACTGTCAATTAGCTATTTATACTCATTCTGCTCAGTGCTAGCAGTGGGATTAATCTATATGCCTTCACATCAGGCATCAGTTACTCCTGAAATCTTCAGTGATGTATACTTTTAGGAGAATTTCCAAAAGTACTCTGCCAGACGATGTGCCTGAGAAAGTGTCTATAAAAGATAGTGTGCCTTTTCACAGTAGTTTCTCTACCTCACAAAGGAAAGCCATTCCTTCCACCAAATCCTTATCTTCCTTGGTACATTATTCTGAGCTGTCAAGCCCTTACTTGCCAGATACAGGATAATTTCAAATGTTGAGGTCAGTTTGAGAAAGTGGATGACTTTAATAACTCAGTAAGAAATACTCTTGCATGTCAGGCAGTTTATAATTCTTAGCTTTCAACCAAATTGAAGGAGGACCTAATCAAGTTGTCAGTCAATAGATCATTACAAACAATGTTTGATGATAAATTACTATGTGATTTGGGTATAGCGGTCAGAATGATGTCAAAGAATTGAGTAACATTGTTATAACAAAACTTCCATTCCCATCTACTTATTTATGAAAATTAGTTTTCTCAGTGCATATTTATAAAAATGACAAATAGAAATAAAATTGATGCTGAATGCTTTCTCATTTTAGATAGAAATAACATTCATTCATGAATACAAGAACTAATTAAAAGAACAGCCCTGTTCATCTCATTGAAAGATGAATTTCTAATAAACATTTGCTTCTTTATTCAATACTTGTCAAAATTTGTAATGATGTATATTGATTTTATTATTAATAATGATATTATAATTATTAATTATATTTAACCACCCCGGAGTTTTTTAACATCTAGAGTTTTAGGATCACACGAATTTGGAAAAAAAAAATAATGAAATATCTATCCTTTTTTCTGTAGAGAAATGTAATAGAGTGATAAAAGACTTTCAAGAATAATGTATATTATGGTAAATGAAATTCTTTGCACAAATTGAAGGAAAAAGAAAGAATAATGTAAAATTCCCACATATCAAAAAAAGAAATTTAAAAGTAAATGATGGTAGGTATCAAGTCATCATGGTGTTTAGCTCCCTGGGGATTTAAGAGTGATCTGAAATTTTACTTAAAATACACTGGAAATGAAATGTAAATACTTAAATGTGAACTTAAAATGTGGAAGAGGAATATAGTTTCTCAAAATTATTTTATGAATACACAGGCAAAAACATAACAGTGAAAGTGGTCTTTTGCAAATGAAGTTGAAAAACAGGGAAGGAGGTAGGGAAAGGAAACAAAACCCCTCTGAAGAGGTGAATCCTGGGGAGGGCACTAGGACAGCGGGAATCTAGAAGCTCAAACTGACAAAGGGTGCGTCACACAAGAAAACAGAGTAAAAATGTTTAAAGTATATAATATGGTTTCTCAGTCCCAGCTGCCCTGGATGATCACCTAGTCTGAGTTAGAGCCTTTTTTTTTAAAGCACTGAGGTGATTTTAATACACAGTCAGGTTATGGACTATTGAACCAAACTCAAAGTGTGGTCCTTGGACCAGTAAATCAACATTATCTTAAGAGCTTGTTAAAAAATATCGAATGTTATAGGGACTACACCTGAGAGGAGAAAGCTTCATTGTACAAAAATGAAGAATGATATTAAATACATATAAGTAAAATAAATAATTTTTTTTCAAAGTAAGACAAAAGGATTGAATTCAGTCCTTAATTTAAGGACTTAATTAAGTTCTGTCTTAAAATCTGAGAAAGCCAAGACTTGTAACAAGGCCCCCAGTGATGCTGCTGCTGCTGCTGTGGGAAAGCAGAGTTCTAGAGTCCCACTCATTAGACGTGCTGGAGCAAAGTTGGTCTGAGGACCTGCAGTGGCAGCACCACCTGGACGTGTGTCAGACATGCACATTTTCAGGTTCCCAGCCCAGACTTACTGACCAGAGTTTCTGGGAGTGGGTTCCAGGAAGCTGTTTTAACAAGCTCTGCAGATGATTCTGGTACTTACTAAAATGGGTGAAGTACTTCTCTGGAGACAATCCACAAAGGCCTCAGATAGCACCAGTCTCAAGTTACTTGAGAGAGAAGGGACCTTTGTTAATACCCAGGGGCCCAGCTTAATGAGAGCTACTCCTAAAACTCTCATCACAATTTCCAGCTGCCTCTAAGCCCACGGGCATCCATTCTGCCACAGGCCCAAATCTACCACCAGTTTTATGCTGGTGTGACCTGACAGTGCCTTGCTGCTTTCCTCATGCCACATGTATACGCAACCCATGAGAACACTGCTCCTAGCCGCTTCCTGGGTGGCTCAAAAGCCTGTCAGTTTTGAGGGGAAGAGGAGTCAGGTTGAAAAAGGGCTTTCCAGTATATCTAGGAACCAACTTCCCAGTACATGACATCATTTAATTCAGTAGATCTGATGGAGCTAGAGTTGACCTTGTTGCAGAGGGAAGCTATGAAAGCCCATGTCAAGAGCAGGTGGAAGGGTTGCAATTTAAACTGTAGAATTATGGAATAAGACCACTACTTGTGGAACAGAGAACTACTCCTTATTTAAGAAGTTCAGCTATCTCCACTGGGTTTCTGGGCCCTAAGAGACATGAGCACCAAGCTCTGGGCCCCAGAACTGCCCACCATAAGCCAGAAAATATCAGTTCATACAAATCATAGACAGTCAAGTGGAAATGGCACAGTTAGGACCAGCTCAGGCAGATAAAGAGGCAGGAGTAATTACATGAAAGGTGGCCCTGGCTTTCACATCACCTGCCTCTTCAGCTCTGACACCTTTACCCCTCTTGTGGCTACAGCCTCATTGGGAAGGGATTCTTACAGCCAATTGACAAAGAAATAAAAAATTTAGACTGATTCCAGGTGATCAGACCCACACTGACTAGCAGAAAAGGTAGGTACACAATGTGCTTCTTTCAGGGTGTCCAAAGATCAGTGGTGAAGGAAAGTCCTCCCCATGAGCAGAGGTTCTTGGAGTCCCTCACCACCCCTTGCAGGACCCAGTGCTATGTTATGCCTTCTTACAGGCTCTGCTATGTTATAGCTCCTGCACCCTGGCCCAGTGTATCTATTAGTGGGGGGACACAAAGGTCTCTAGACCAACAGGCAAGGGAAGAATTACTGTGCTAGCATGAGTAGTTGATAGTGATGACCAGCAGGAGTCCGGCTCTCTAGCTGTTACATGGAAAGAGTGGGGGAAATCTGTCTGAAACCAGGTGCTTCCCTGAGAAGTCCTCTGTGCTCCACACCTAGTAACAGTCAGTGGGCTATTGTAGCCATTGGAAAAGTCAACTAAACACTTTGAGGAAAGTCTGGGTCATCCACCAGACTGACAACCCAGACCTGCTGAAGTGCTGGCCAAAGGAGCGGGAACACACTCCTGTTTTCTCATGTACTGGAGCTCTCCGACAACCCTCAGCCCAAGTGCAGGTAGGAATGTCTAAGTCTCTGTAGCAAAGAGGTATGACATCACCGCTGGTACAACTAAGAAATTCACTGTTTATCTGTAGGGGTTCAACGTAAAACAAACTTACCTCTTTGGGGGACGATTCTCAGAAGAACCTAGGTCAGCCAAGGAGAGGAAGGTGGCCCTTTCTGGTGAAGATGCATCTAGCATTTCCTCAAACCCCCTCAGTAAGTTTGGATTTAAGGAGTAAAATGGAGCTAAACAACAGCCTTTGGGTCCTTATGATAGAGTTGCTTCTGTGGCCTTTATATCCATGACTTTCCTATGCACTTGATTTCTTGAACATGGTGAACTAACAGGCTTGGACCTTGGTCTCCAATCTTAGCATGGAGCCTAATGGAAAACCAGAACCACTTTCTTCAACTCCTTGTTACCTGATATTTGCTGCAGAATTCTGTATAGCGTGGACTCACATTGCTTTGTGTTCTGGACCAAGTTGAATATTCTGGCTTCAGATTGTCTTCTTCATAAACTACAGAAGAGATGTGATTTATTAACTTTGTCTCTAGCTATTAAAAAAAGATCTTTTATTATGGAGCAGAAATTGTTAAAATCCTATCACCTGCAAAATAGGACTTGGCTCTTTCTTCTCTGAATTAACTAAAATCAACCTGTTTTCAATGGGTGATATTCCTTCATTAGTTTTAATTCATTTTTCAGCACATCTGATTTTTTTATTCATAATGCTTTTGATGAAAATTAATTAGTTTCTTTTAGAACTGAAACAATATTATCACAGTCACTCAGACATTGTTATACAGAAGGGCCTTTTTATCAACTTGGTCTCAGGATCCAGCACGTAAGTCTGTTTCCTAGAGAATTCACCTTATGATGAAGCTATGTGGGCTTTTTGGCTGCTGGAGATCTAGACCTTAGTCTTCTCATCTGTAAAATTAAGCTTTCATAGAAAAAATATGTGAAGAATATATACAGAGGATTATAGAAATATTATACTTATTAAATGTTTTCTTGGTCCAATATAGAATGCTAATCAAAATCGTAACTAATAATTAAGGCAAAGGGGGACTTCTTATGTGGATGGGTAAGAAGATGGAAAGAGAGGAAGACTCAGTTATGCCCATCCCAAATTTATTGATAATTAACGAGCTCCTGAGCTGTGCTAACTTAAAGGAACTCAGGTAGTATAGTCAACAGGCCCTCAGAAAGGCTAATCATTGAATGGCCTTGAATATGCTAACACAAAGGACCTTCAGATGTTCTACTGTGGCTCTCAAGACAATCAAGCTGGGAGTCCTTGCTGATCTTCTTCCCCAGATATTCAGCTTCCTGCAATTTAATCTCTTTTACAACCGAGAACCATGAAACCATATTCCACTATACTAAAGAAAAGCCCACTTCCTTAACTTAATTTCAGCAACGAAGGTATGTGTATGCCAGAAAGAGAGAAAAACCACTTTTAAAAGTGTCAGTTAGTGCAAGCAGACTCTCCAATCTGAGATCCACACATAAGACATTGCTGTTTGCTTAAGGCCTTGAAGGCCAAAGTCAACCTATTTACCTTGTGTCTGAATTGGTCTGATTACTCAAGAGTATTGATATTTATAAAACATGTGATCCTGTACTCAAAATCCATTATGAGTAGAACCTCCTGAATTAATACAATCGTCATATCAAATAAGTGTGCATTTTCTTTTCTCAAGAAGAGGGCTTTACATAATATTTTATTAGCCAGAATGTATGTTTCAAATATATTTGTTATCACAAAAGGTACAAAGAATGACTCTTTGGACTTACCTGCCTGACCCAGGGTCATATCTCAGTGAAGCTTCAGAGAAGGGTAGGTTGAACAAGCTGGAAGATTCTCATGGACATAGGAAGTTGAGGAATTCAGAGGGGGAGGGAAGGCTTTCAGGATGGAAGATGAGAGGAGGTACAATATCACCCATCAAAAGAATGGAGCAAAGAGTCACCTGTAGAACTGGCCAGACAGTCTGAAGTTTGCGTATGCCAGTGTAAACTTGAAAACAGAACACAGCTAATCCTAAAAGAAACCAGCTCTTGATACTGCCCCTTAAGCTGTGGCCTCCCTTAAATATGGATTCTCCCTGTATATTTTGTAAATAAATGCAGCCTAGTTAATTAAAAATAAATTTCATTTTCAGTGAATATTTAACACTCAGTAGGTTGCTTTCTGTATGAGTTCCTAAAATAATAAATATAAAATAACATATTTGACTGGATATAGGAAATGACTAGATACATTTAGAAAGTGACTGGACTGTCAGTATAAACAGATTGAAATTGTAGTTTCTGGAATAAGTTCAGTAGAAAATGATATTTTATTTGAGCTCCTCTCCTATATACAACTTTGCAGAATCCAATTTAATAATTTTAGACCATCTTCTCAATTACTTGAAGGAGAAGGGTGGGTTTGTATTTCTTGATAACACATATGTATTTCTGTTTGAAGTAAATCAGAGTAACTTGCACATTGTAGGAGGAAAGAGCCCCAGAAATTTTATTAACTACAAGTTTAGGTTGCTGATAAATGACACTCGCTCTTAATTTCATGAACTGAATAATAAAATAGCTCACAGGGACATATATCTAACCACATGTGTGTGCATACACACATACAGGAAAAGAAAAATGTGCAGGCATGGCCCTTTGGGTATGCAGTTAATATACTGTTTAAAGGAATCTCAGTAAAGATTTTTTATAAATTATGTTTATTGCATAAAAATGTGTAGAGTGTAAGGTGTGAATTCTAAATGCGCTAAGGGAATTCTGTCTCTGCTTTTAAAAAAAGGACATTTTGTTTAAAGAATTTGATTTTCTAGTGATAGGTCATTTCCGATAATATAGACCCTTCATCTTCAATCACAGCTGATGTTTTAATGTGAATCCCTTTCCCCAAGCCTCCCTCCCTGATTACCTCACTTTCCTGATAATTTGAGAAAAGGGAAGCCAGCTACCACTCTATAAATTCCCTCCAAATCTATGTATGTCGATTCATTCTTATTTACCTCACTTGTGTTCAGGAAGCATATCCCTGCTCCTGTTCAAGCCTCAACACCCCACTTCCTAGTCCTATCTTTTCCCAAAGATATATTTCCTTCTTTCTCTCTCTTACCATCCTCTGGAAGTCCACAGTCGTGCTCACCACATTTTCTGGAGAACCATGCATTTACCCCAGGTGGCCATCACATAAACACAGACTCCCTCTCAGTCTCTTCCCTCAGTGGCCCTCTTTAGTCTGCTTTGTGCCTTGTCCCTCCCAGAACTGCCACCTGCAGGTAAAAGGCTACCCATTCCTCCATATCTTAGGCCAGTGCCAGTCCTCTTCCTCTGGGCCCTCATGCTGTCTGGCCACTCTCCTCCACAGCCTGTTCTCAGGTTTATACCTCTCTGGCAGCTCTTGCTCAGGATTTTTTGAGATTCTGTATTTTCTGCCTCTCATTGTTTCTCAGAAGCTGCCCTTAACCCTCAAGCTCTTTTCTGTTGACATCTAGTGCTTATGCCAGAAGCTTCCCAAGCTGCTTTGGTGGCTCTGAGTTCTGCTCCTGGGACTCACACACATAAGCCTTCCTTCACCTGGCCAGACGCCTCAGACTTGTCACCGACATGCCCTGAGCCCTGATTTCTTGCTCACACTATCAAACGAGTCATCATAAAACTGGAAGTCACAGAATCAACTTCAGTTCTTCACCTCATTCCAGTAAGTCCCTAAACTCTGTCAATTTTATTTCCAAAAGAGAATAGTATTCTATTTTAGTCTTAATTGGAGCCTCTAACTTGCTAAGCTGAGAGCGAAAGAGATGTAACCGAGCAGGATACTGGAATACTCTCAGCCAAGCCCGAGGACCTGTGAGCAGGGTCCAGCCTGGAGCCTTGGCAGGCACTGCTGCAGGACCTGTGCTGGCAGCCTCTGTGAGCCTCTCCTTCCACCCTGCGAGCGCGCCCTCATCATCTCTGTCCTGGACCAGGACTCTCAGAGGCGCTGCCACACTGCCTCCTGAAAGGATTCTTGAAAGCCTTGCACAGTTTTAAAAGGATATTAAAACTTTTTCAGAAGTATAAATTGTTGCAAGGAGTATTTATTATAAATATCGACATAAAAGATTAAATGGTTACGTCATGGACCCACTGGGATATCTAGCATAGTGATTTCATATCATCATCTATTTCAAAAGTGGATGAAAAATATTTTCTTTGACAGCTGGAGGTGGTCTTGTACATCATGGAATTATAGTTCCCACCAAAACACATGGAATTTAAACCGAAGTTTAACCCTCTAAATTTTTCGCTGGTTACCCTATCTCACTTTCCTACCATATACATACATGGTCACCCATACATAGGCATATATGTGTCTACACATGACATGTATAAATTGAATTTGAAATTTATGTCTATCCCGTGACAATAAACCATTAAAAAATCAAATTTGTGGACAGTTAGTTATTATATTGATTATTTTAAGGACACAAGTGATCAGAAAACCAAAGTGCACACAAATTTCAAAAATAATAAAATGTATATATTTATTTATACATTTATTTTACATCATTGTTCATCTTTGTTCAATGTTTGCTTACTCCTCTCAGGTGTAGTCCCTGTAAACTTCCTACCACCAATTCACCCCTGCACCATCACCACAGTTCCTTGTGCAATTCCCTCCCCTGTTTTGATCCCTCTGCCTCCCTCTCCCTTGCAGAATGTCTCTGATTTATAGTTGCCTGTTAATTTTGTAAAACATATAATATTATAATTGGAAATGAAATTCTTAATGAGATGGACTCAGAAGCTCTTATGCACTTATGTTTTGGTGTCCTGATGAAATGAATTCAGATTGTTTATGCCATCCATTTTGGTACCCAGAAGGATTTTATTCCATGGTAAATCCTAGACATTCAGCATGGGTGAGGTATGCCTTTCTTTTGCTTTTATTTTTTTTTAAAGATTTATTTATTCATACAAGCACTGGGGTACAGGTCAGAGGTGTGTGGGGGGGTGAGAGGATTCACCACAGAGAGCGGGAAGCAGAACAGGCAGATCAACAGAAGTACACTGTTGAGGGGAGCAGTGGGCACAGCAGGAGAGGTCTGCTGTGCCATGTGGGTCCCCTCCCTGGCTGACGGCAGGGATCGAACTCGTGCTTCAGTGGCTGCGGTTTGCTTCATAGTGCGTTGCTTAACCCACTGCACCACCAGGGAGGCCCTCTTTTGCTTTTAATTAAATGTTATTGGTTTGCTGTCCATTGAGATAACTATATAATTTGAGGAGTACAACTTCACACTCAAGTGTACACACTTCACTCACCCTTCACCAGAGCCCCAGTGCCAATACACCATCATGTCACCCCCAACCTTTGTGATGCTCAAAGCGGGAGAAGGCAGTGATGACAGGAAGGTGGGTGGGAAAGCCTGGTGTCAAAAGCTGGAGGCACAGTTTTTTGGAAGAAGCAAGGATGGAAGTTGAGTAGCTGAAAATTGGTTACCTTGGAATTTCCTAAGCTTGGAATTTTCCTCAGGCACAGCCAGCCCCTGAGTATGAAGGCCAGTGCTCAGGACTAAGGCGTGAACTTCCTCTGCCATAGCTGGCAAATGATGCCTCAGCTGCCAACCTCCATTCAGGTGACAATACTCAGTAACGATTGAGTTCTCTCTAAAACTTGATACTCCCTTCTTCAGATCTTAGATTCTTCACTCCTTCGTCTGGTATTGAAGACTCTTCACCTCAGCCCAGCCCAAGTTTACACATTTGCTTTTCCATCCCAACTTTCCTCCTTTCCCCAAATTTAAGTACCCTCCCTCCTCTGCTGGTTATTATTTGAATAAAACCCCTGTCTGAAATGCCTGTGTCTACCCACATATCTTCAAGAGGTCTCTCATGTCCCTGTTTACTGAAGTAATGACCAGTTCTCCAGGCTCATTGCTGCCTCTGTTACAGAGTTTATAACAGCAGCAGGTGCGCCTCTCTCAGATCTAAGTTTGAACACCTCCTTCATGGCACCTTCTTTGGCCCTGAACCTCGAGGGCAAGTGTGGAGCCCACTACAGAACCCCAAAAAATTAAACTTCTCAGACATCTGTAGGAAAATGGGTTTACTAGTCCGACGGAAATTTGTTTAAACAGTGGTGATATCACATTCATTGATTAAGAGGGTGATTTTTTTTCCTTCAGAAAAGATCATTAGAAAACATTATGAATTTGAAAGATCTTTTGAATCTTATACTGACTGGTTAATTTCAGTATAAAGCAGGATGCAGAATTCATTTTGTCAATTGGTTCTGATGGGGCAACCATTCTCATAATAGATGGAAATGTTGCTGATAGCGATCATTATACCTGTATTACAACCCACAGTCAGTTGGATAGTGGGAGCACTTGTTTCTTTTCTTCTTGTTGTACCTATCTCTGTAACTTTCAAAAATCATAAGTAAACATTTTTTAAAAAGTGGTTCCAAAGCTCACATAGGGATTATGTAACAGAAAAGAAAACAGATCCTTAATTGTGAAGGCAGTGCTTGGCACCACAGTGACATATTAGCTCTACTAGAAAGAGAATTCAAAGTTTGGAAGAATAATATGTATTTTCACAAGTTGAAATGGCCATTAATTCACAAGTAAGAAAGGACTGTAGGCATAATAGAGTCTCTTGGATGTTGTCTAGCAAGTTAAAACAAGGAAAGTATCCTTCTGTCTGAGTGTTATTTTCTTCCACATTGCTATCCTTTACAAAGACATTGCTATCCTTTACAGAGACAGCAGTGGGGGGCGTGCCAGGCCCTGCCCATGGAGAGCCCCTGAGACCTTCCACTCTTTCCCCACCCCCTGGTTCCTCCTCTGTCTCTAATGGGGGCAGCAATCACACCAGCTCACAGGGAAATTGAAGTTAAACAAATAATAAGCCATGCATGTATAACTGTCTGGCATGTAGCAAAGTGATACTTATTTTAATTGTTATTGTCTTATTCAATTATTAATTATTGAGTAAAGTGAAACTTATAATTTTCTGAATCACTGTATGACTACAAATAAGATACTTTTTTAATTTCTAAAAATTATATGAATTCTTGATAAAACTGGATAAAAGAAATAGTAAAAAACACCATCTATGCATTATTAGTAGTTCAAAATCATACAATACATGTTGGAATTTTCACTTGTTAGACTGAAAATTATCATTATATTAAAATGCATTTAAAGCTTGTTAAAAGCAGACAAAGATGCTATCTACCATGAATAATAAGCTTTTAGGAGACAATGTCCCTCTCAAAGACATGATATAGTCTTTTTTGTAATTGAATTATTTGTGATATTAACATTTTAATGAAAGAATTTTCCTATTTTCACATTTCTTCAGAAACTGATATTTAATTTCTACTTCATGTTAATAATGTTACAAGTACTTAACATATTTGAAATCTCAGTTAAAACTAATTTATACTTCATATTTCTATAAAGATAGAATCATAATATGCTTCTTTGTATTCTGTGTTCATATTCTCACTTTGTCACCAGTGTTCTCTTTAATGGAGATATATTTTGAAAATACTAATCCCAGTGGAATAATAATTTAGATAAGTAATGTCTTTGATGTGAAAACTTGCCAATCATACAGGTGTTGTGATGATGTACGTCATTCACTTAAGTAAGATTTTCTGGTGTGAGGCAACTTAGTATGTGATTTATGAAAAGCCTTTGATTAATTTTACACAGTTCACCAGTAAAGCTTCCTCATAGGTAACCACTGTAAACACAGAGTAAATGGCCTTTGGAAAAGGACTGGACATTGAAGCTAAACGACTAAATAGCTTCAGACACCCTCTAGAGTAAGAAAAATAAGATTTAAAGTACTGTTATTAAAGAATAAGATCCATAAATAAAGTAGTACATTCCTACACCTCTGACATATTTTGACAAATAAGAGGAAAATATGCTCCTAATAGGAAATATGTGTTTAAAGTGTATTTTAAACTATATAATGCTGCCAGTGCATTGGGGATTGCTCGTAGAGTCAAGAGTTGAATTAATTTGGTTGTACATAAAGAGAAGGAAGGGTTGCTTTGAATCAGAATTCTACTATTTGTAGAACATTTCTTTTTATATAGATGACCAAATTAGTGGGCAGGCTGCCTTGCTAGTTCTCAGTCCCTCTTGTTCATGATAAGCTGTGCTCGAGGGTGTGGGTCTACTATTGCTACATAGTCTTATTATTATGTAAGACACTTTGAAATTTTCATTACAAAAATGATTCTGGCTGATATCCTATAGAAACACAGAAAACTGAACAGTCCAGAGTGATGGACGGTGCAGTCTTTGAAGAACGGCTACTGCATTTAGAAGATGTGGTTTTATTGGTTACAGTTCTTTCTTAGCCATGACAGATAGAAACATATCAGTTTTGCGAAATATGAGGCAGGTACCGTATTTGTTTCAAAAATTTCTTTCTTGAACTTTACTTTTAAAACATTCTATTTTAGGAAATCAAAGCTTAAAATTCTTCAGACTTTAAATGCCATGTACCTTTGTCAGAGTAGTCACCCTCCCCTAGAATCCTTCAGAGAATCAACTTATGTGAAGGCAGAAAGTTAACTGTGGTTACACTAATTAGTTTTGTCTTCCTACATAGTATCAGTGGCAAGGGAGTGTTTGTCATTTGTATGATGCCTGTTGTGTATATTGATTTTTTTTTTTAGACTGAAATGATGGAAAATAATCTATCATTCAGACTAACCTTGGAAACAATTTGCCACCCTGAGTTTAGATTTGGAGTCTGTTCACTCATTTATCCTAGAATTTTGGAGAGCATTTAATAGGTGTTGGTTTGGGGGGATATAACAGTAAACTAATGTATCAAATCAACATATTCTCTCCTTAAATTTATACAATGTTTTATGTCAATTACATCTCAGTAAAGCTAGAAAGAAATAAAAGAAATCATAATTGATTTCTTAAAAACCCTCCAAAGGCTAGACTCTCAAATTGCTTTCAACCCGTCTTACAGAGATATAGTTTGTAAGTCCTCATACTTGTAAAGTATTACATAACTAAATACTCTTATACAGTGGAACAATAAAAACTCATATTGAGGAAAAAAAATCTTGCTGTATCTTACTGTTAAGTCTAAATAATGTTTATTGTTGACACTATTAATAAGGAACCAAAATTTTAAGTTTCAATAAAAACAGGCACTAATTTTCTTATATTGTTCAGGAAAAAGCCATGCCTACTGATGAAATCTAGATATAAGGGAAAAGTAAGTTTAAATGTTAAAAATTTGAGGAGAGCCACTAGAATAGAAATTGAATGCTTAACTTCTAAACCACTGTAGAAAAGATAATGGAATGAGTCAGATCAATTTTTAAAAAGGACTAAGAAGAGTATTCAAAAAACAGAAACTATAAGAACCATGACAAAATAAATATATAAAATATCAAGATTAGTCAAAACAGATTAGTCAACCACAGCGTCTATGACACCACTCTTTCACACTGTACTTACCAACATAAATTCTAAATAGATCAAACACATAAATGTTGAGCTCAAAACTGTCAAGACTCTAGAAAATATTGGTGTAGGAAAGACCCTTTTAAGAAATGAAACTTTAAAGAAATAAGAGAACTGATAAAAATATTTAACTGCATCAAAATTTAAAGTTCAGAGACAAGAGAGACTGAAAGAAAATATTTGCAACATAATCTACAAAGTCTTAATGTTCTAGTGGTAATCAACACAAAAAAGAGACAACTCAAGGGGGAAAAAAATAAACAAAACCTGTGACAAGTCAGTTGATAGAAGATGAGTACTTATTGCCAGTAATCTTACAAAAAAAGAAGTTCAAATGAAAACAAAATACAGATATTCACTCACCAAATTGTTGACATCAGAAATGTTTGATGATATCCACTATTGGGCAGAGTATAAGATAATGGAATTATCAAAATACTGTTCATTAATACATATATTAACCCAACCATTTTGGAGAACCATTAGTCTGTATTTTTTATAATGCTAACTCCCCATGCCCTTTTGTTTCACTCCTCTGAGTATTAGTTGCAGGTGATCACAAGGAAGTATCTAAAAGGATGTTTGTACTAGTGTCACCTGGAAATGGTCCTAAAATTTTTGGACAGGGGATGAGTAAAAAACTTACTATATGTCCAATTATGTATAAAGGTTAATGTAACATTGTACTTAAAAATCAGGAAATAATAACCATCAAGTGTCACTTTCCACTAATTACTTAAGTCATATTTTTGGTTGTATTTGCTTAAGCAGAATTCATGGTTTTGTTATCATTTGTCACTCATGGTCTTTGTAAAATTGGAGTGTCTTCTTTGTGCCATCATGGCTGTTATGGGGGGGTAGTGATTACAGCACAGGCATTTCAGGTTTGGGGAGTACTTGTGTGCATCAAACTGAAGAGTTTTAGCTGACCCCCTGCTGCTTGGACGCCACCTAAAAGAAATGGAATGAGTAATTTGAACACAAATGGGGGAAAGCAAGACTCATTTCCATACCGTGGAGAACTTGAATGTCTTCACCAGAAGGGCTGTCTGCTAACTTGGTGCTCATTCAAAACCTTATTTGGGGCTAACACTTCTTTATAAGATGCCTTCATGCGCCTGAAGTAATTCTCAGAGATTGATTTGTAAAACATTCCGAATCAATTAAGGCTTTAATCAGCAAAGTAGCAAACTTCACATGGCTTGTGGACTAATTTTACCGTCTCCCATCAATGTGAACCTAAGCTGAAAAAAGAAAACAATTACGAGGATGCAATTATCTGTCCTGATTACTGAATTAGAAGAGTTTGTGTTCATCTGTCCCAATGTAAAGGTGGGTATCTTCTGTGGGAAATAATCCAGGCAGCTGTTGGGGTGCCTCACTGTGGCTTCAGAGAAACTTCTCCATGGAATTACTCCCTAAGGTTAACTGGGCATCAAGGAGACCGTCAGCCTCAGGTAACCAGCAGAAAACAAAGACTTCCAGATATTATTTTGTATAAACAGTTTTTGAGTCAAGCTTTGAAAAAACTCCTTGCCAGCAAACATCTCATTTGAGTTACTACATCTACAGATCTACTTACGCAATGATTAGGAAATTGGTTTCCTTTATTTAGACCAGCTCCCAGCCACGGCTGCATATCAGAACCACATGGGAGCTTTGAAAAGTCCCAGAACCCACCCAGACCCATTACATCAGATTGTCAGGGGAGAAAGCCAGGCAACAGCACTTTTTAAAGCTCCCCTGGTAATTCCTTTCCAGCCAAGATCAAAAACCCCTGATTCAGACAATGTTTCTAGTCTAATGTAATCTCTGTCTACGTGTTGATGATCTGGTGACCATACCCTTTTGGGATAGAATGCTTTTTGATAAAGGCTATGTGTTAAATGTATAAGTAAAATGAAGTGGTCAGGTGTTTTGTTTTTGCCTTCCACCACCAGCTTCTACAGCTACCACCTGCGGCTTTGCTTTCCTCCCAGGTTTCGTTGCCCACATGTGATAACATATTTTTGCAAAAAGCACTTAGGAGCATAGGCACAGGGCACACATCCCTGTGATTGTGGGCACCTGGGCTGAGAAGCCAGAGAGCTAGGGGTTGTGTACCTATAAGTGTGGACACCCAGGAGAGATCATTAGAGATCGTGTGTGTGTGTGTGTGTGTGTGTGTGTGAGAGAGAGAGAGAGAGAGAGAGAGAGAGAGGAAGAAAGAGAGAGAGAGAGAAGGAGGGAGGGGGGAGGGAGGGAGAGAGGGAGAGGGGGAGGGAGAGAGAGGAGAGAGAGGAGAGGTTGAGAGGGGAGAGAGAAGTCAGAGAGAGAGCACAGAGATTATGAAGGGCTGGAAGGCTCAACCTCTGCCTGCCTCCCTGCCTCCCTGCCTTTTCCCTGCCTCCTTGCCTGCTGGTCTAACTATGCATCCAGTCCCCTGCCTCAGTATTAAAGACCTGTCAGATCCACCAAGATTCCTTTCTGTTTTTCCAAATCAAACATTAACCATTCTACCCTGTGAGTGGTTGCCACTACAATAATTTAAGGTAATTTTTTAAACTTTATCAGATATTTTCATATTTAGGAATCAGAAAGACCTCTCTCAGATAACATTTCCTAAGTTTTGATTTGGCAAAGGTGGTGGCATTTCTTAGGCAATGTTGAATAATCAGTGGCTTACTTATATTTATGAGAAATGTCAGTTTTTTCTGACAAAACTGGATTTGAGACACTGGTAGCTAATTTGCAGCAACTTTTTTTAATATCCATATTCAAGCTACGTACAGGTGGACAGAGAAACGCTGATGAGGGCTCTCAGCCTATTTCCTGCATCCTAATCTGGGCCTCAGACTGGAATATTCTACTCAACAAAATGATTCCAGTACCTTAAGAGGAATACAGGGAAAATATGTTGTTGCTTTTCTTGTCTCCTAGTTCCTTGCCTCTCTTAAATGAATACATTAGAGAATTTTATCTGAGACCAGTTCTAGCAGAAACTTCACTTCTCAGCCTCTGGGAGATCAGCATTCCATTGTCTTTAAACACACACACACACATATATACACACACAATATAAATTTTATATATTTACATATACATAATATAAATCTTACCTAAATTTTAGCCATTTTGACTATGATTCAATGGCATTAAGTACATCCACATTGTGGTGCAACCATCACCATTACCCCTTTCCAGAACTTTTCCATCATCCCAAGTTGAAATTTTGTCTCTATAACATAACTCCTATTACCTCCTTTTCCCCATTCCCCATAATTTATATTCCTATATATGTCTCTATGAACTGGACCACTTCAGTGACCTCATATAACTAGACTCGTCCAATATTTGTTCTTTCATGGCCAGTGTTGTGCAAGCAAGCACAGGGCAGTTTCACTGTGGATTTGGGCAGACAAAGAAGACCCTGAGCCCTTGATGGGTTTGTCAGGCTTTAAAGCTCCCTCAGGGAACCAGGTACACAAGCAGATCAGGCAGGGAGGCTGCATGAAAGGTGGCAGGCACAGGCCAGGCAGGGGGTGCTGGGAAGCAGCAGGCAACTAAGTTTCCCAGCCCCTCTCAAATCTTTATGTTCTTTCTCTGGGCTTTCTCTAGTATTCTCTTATGGTCTAGCCTCTTCTGTAGCCATGCTGCTTGTCCTCTCATAGCTTATGTATAAGTTTCCCTTATATCCCTAGCCATTAGATTCAGGCGTGCACTCTCATGATATCCACACCCATGCTACGGGTATCCATGACCAGACACACACGCCCCACATCCACGCTCCTAAGTGTCCTCTGCATTGTAGGGTCAGAGAAAAGTTTTCAGGGTTTTCCGCCCTCCCGCCATTAGTATAATGATGGACACTTGCAGTGCTGCGTGCATGCCTAAGTAGGCATGCGCAGGTGTGTGCACCTGGGCTAATGCACAAGGTATGTAAGGCTAGCTCATGGGGACGCCAGGTGGTGGCGGCGGCAGCATGGAAGGAGAAGCCAAAGTGTTGTAGTGGAGTATGAAGGCGGCGAAGACAAAGAGACTGCTTGAACCGGTGATGAACCTACCCAGTCTGGGATGGTTGCAAGACGTGCGTTAACACCATCAGGCGCAGGTGATGGCCACAGAGGTTAGTGGCATAAAAAGTCTGATTAACTCCCCCTACAGCTGGCTTCATTCACTTAACATGTTTTCAGGCTTCATCCATGTTATATAGTGTCGGAATGCCCTTCCGCTTTAAAGGGAGAATAATTTCCATTTACGGGTGGACCACATTTTGTTTATATGTCAGTGGACACTTAGGCTGCTTCTACATTTTTGTCATTGTCAGTGATGCTTCTCTGAACATGACCGTGAAAATATCTGTTCAAGTCCTGCTTCCGGTTCCTGACTCCAAGTGGGTTGCTGAATCGTGTGCTGATTTTGGATTTATTTTTGGAGGCGCACCACACTGCCTTCCACATCATGTTCACCCTTCACATTTCTATCAGCAGTGCATCAGTTGGTGTATCCACATTTTTCTCATCAACACTCATTTTCTGGGTTTTGGTTTGTTTGGTTTTTATTTTTTTCCACTATAGTCTAATGGGTATGAAGTGGACTGTTTTTAATATTAGGTTGTTGGGAAAGTCATGGCATATTTCTGTTTTTCCAAGGTCATTTATATAAAGAACAAAATCAACCAGTGATATATTGCATGTTTTGTTTGATAACCTTTTGCAAACCTTTCAGTGAGCTTCATAATTCCTTGTTCATAGAAGGACCTGTCTTTATGGACAAAAAGAAAAAAACAAAATTGAACAAGGTGCCGATTTACAGTCTCATTTGAGTTGAATGTTATACCATACAATGAGTTTTGAAGAGAGCAAAAAAGTGTAAATCTGATGGCACAAGGTCAAGCGAGTATGGTGAATGTGGCAACATATCCCTTCCAAGCTCCAGTAAGTTTTGACAGGAGATCAAATGTGTATGTGGTCTTGCATGTGATGGAACACAACTCCTTTATGATTAACGAGCTTTGGACATTTCTGGATGATGGATTCGTTCAAACTGTCCAATTGCTGACAGTACACATTCAAAGTGATTGTTTGGTTCCTTGGTAGGATCTCAAAAACACAACACTTAAAATCTTCCAACACTGAGAGCATAACTTTCCTCTGATGAATATCTGCTTTCGATGTCATTTGAGGTGAACCATCACATTGGGACTGTAGCGGCAGGATGAAGGCGGCACAGGAGGCAGGGTTCAGGATGGTTCTGGGCAGATGGGTCAAGGAAGGAGAGTCTTGGAGCCCTCGGTGGCTTTTCATACTTTATTTAGTAGAGGTGGCCAGGTACATGGCAGGCATGGGTGCCGGGGGGCTGGGAGGCGTGCCAGCCTCCCAGCGCATCTTACCCTCTCGGCTGCTTCTCTCTCTGCTGCTGTTGTTGGTTCTCTTGGCCAGTCCTCGCAGTTCTGTCTGTTGGTGCTCGCAGTTATGGCGTCCTCATGACGCCGCCCATTTATGCCCGTGTCCCACACAGGTGTGCGCACTTGTGCATGCCCAGCCTGGAATGCTCGCAGCACCTCAGGTGTCCATCATCAATGGTGGGAGGGTAGAAATACCTGCTCAACCTTTACCCTACAGGGACCAAGACCATTTGCACACCATATTGTAAATAATCCACTTTTCATCACCAGGTATTAGTCACTTCAAAAAAGGATCATTTTGCTCACATTTAATGAGCATATCACAGATGTTTGTACATGCCGTCAATTGAACTTCTTTGAGTTCATGAGGAGACCAAATAACTATCTTGCTTATGTATCCGAGCCTCTTGAGTTGGTCGTGAATGCTTGAATGATGGATGCTCAGTGTTTCTGCAGTTTCTTGTGTTGCGTAACATGGATTTGACTCCATTAGTGCCTTTTTTTTTCTGTCGTTAACAACCTCAGTTGGCTTCCCTAACTGAGGAGCATTGTTGACATCAGAATCATCAGCATAGAATTTCATGAACGATCGTTGGTACCAACATTCAGTAGAGCACTGTTACTGTAAACTTTATGCAACTTTTCACAAGCTTGACATGTGTTCTTCCCTTTATGGAAGTAGAAGAGTAAAATATGGTGACAGTGGTCTTCCATCTTCAACTTGTAAAATCTCCAAAATACAACCAAATCATTCTTTTTTTTTTTAAGATTGAAGCTAGAACTGTCACCTGTCACCTGTCAAATGACTAGCAATAACATAGATGCAAAATGACTCTAGTACTTCCCAAAAATGAACTAGTGCCATCTGTTGCAAAAATGCGTCAAGACTTTTCCAACAACTCAATTCAACTCCATCTGAAACTGGCTGGCCCCTAATATTTTTACACAGACACAAGAGATTCTTTTTATGTCAAATGTGGCAATGTAGCAGGCAATAGTTCTCTACAATGCTATGCAGTAATGCATTTTCAACCTCATCTTCAACCAAACTTTCTGTGAGACCTGCAGTCTTGAAAGCCTGCTTCTTTTCTGTGTCCTCCTGTATCAGTTGCCTCACCTAAAGGAATCTTTTGAAACAAGCACTTCAATTGTAACTTCCTTGTAATTTTTTTTCGTTCAAAACTTGTAATCTTCTCTTCTGTTTACTTTGTACTTATAGGGCTGTAATTTTAAAAATCTTTTACTGTCACTTTAATGTTTGTAGAAAGAGAGAAAGTAAATATATGTTAACAATATTATGTTTTTAGGAAACCCTTAAACAGTACCTTTTCTTGCCCTAGTTCTCAACCCATTGAAAAGTTTCAACACTTAAGAAGTTAAGATATTATCTCTACAAATAATTAATAGTTTGGAGATATGACTTAAGAATCTGCAAGAACATGGGTTTTCTAACACCAAAACCAGAGTTGGACTTAACTATTCAGTCTTAGGAGGCCCTTAATAGTATATGTGTCTGCTACCCTGGCAAATGGGGAGCAGAGAGAGCAGAGCAGTCTTCCTTCTGTGGGTGACCTGGCTAGGGAAGGGAGGGAAAAGGGGAAGAGAGGGAGATGCTAAGCTGGATACACCCTGTCCACTTACCACCCCCTCGACCAGATTCACTAATTTGCTAAATTATACCTCGTTGGCTAGTGAGATGAATGAAGAAGGTGTGAGTGAGTGAGAGAGGGCGAGAGAGAGAAGAGGGTAGGTAGGGAGTAGCCTTCATGCTACAAAGAAGAAAACAAGTGGACAAGAAGCATTTTCCCAAGTAGGAATTCTCCACATTTAAGTCTTTCCTTTGTCCCTGCTTTAACTTACTTGATCGCTAGCTGTTGACATCTTGGGGATGCCCATTCTGAGCACGTGTCCCATAATTTATGCCACTTGTCAGTACTCAAACCTCTTCCTCTTGACATCAGGTCTGATTCCTCCAACATATTTTACTGACAGCAGTAGAAAGAAAAATATATCTGGCCCCAGATCTTGGGAAATGAACTATGTCCTAGGAGATGAGATTTACAAAAAGCGGTATCTGAGCCACTATGAAATGGGTGGTGGCGAGAGTAAGAGAGTGATGAAAGCCAGTGTTTGGGTACACATGGACATCCTCCTGAACAAGTGATGGCGTTATTCGCTTTAAAAGTGAGAGCATGGAAAAGGGCATTTAATCTTACTTCGATTTTAGTTGAATATAGTAAAATATAGTTGGAATGCAATAGAAATAAGACCACAGGCTGTTTTGTTTTGTTTTTTGACATATGAAATGTCATTTATAAAAAATTCTGCCTGCAAGAAGAAATGATAGAATAGCCACCAGCTAGGAGCTAGGTGATTGTTTCACCTCAGTTCTGCACCCGTCATTTTTATGGGTTTTCATCTGTCTCACCCAAGTCCAACACAAAAACCCTATCTAGATTATTATTTTGGGATCCATAAGGAAGGGAAGCCCTAGTAGTCTTAAGTAAACAAACTTTAAATATACCTTTGACAAACAGCAACAGTAACACAGTGATGTTTACACCTGAATGGAGATTCTAGGCACATTTGAAGGAAAGGGAGGCACTGTGATGATCAGAAGACAAAGAGAATAGAACATTATGATTATATTTTCTTGGCTGGTTTTTTAAAGATATTTGGAATATATGACGTGATGGCATTTTGATCATTGAGAGGTTGATTTCCCTCATTTAGAACAACCAAACTGGAGTCTCTCTTAGCTACCAACCCACATCAGAAGGCCAATATTCATATATTCATTAATTCAGCAAATACTGATTGAGCATCTCTCACTGCCCAGACATGTTCCAGGCTCTGGGAATTCAGTCGTGAGCAGGACAAAGGTGACGCTGCTCCAGTGAGCTCCCATCCCAGTATGGAGATGGCTAACAAACAAGTCAGCAAGCACCTCGCTGTGCATTCCCAGAGGGATTTGTGCCTTAAATTATGAAAGGGGGCGGGGCCAGTTATTTTTCTTATCAGAGAAAAAAAGTACAAATGTCTTAGGAAGGAAGGGACTTAGAAAAAGAAAAGGCAAAGTAGCTGGTTCATTGCTACAGAAGGGGAGTATGAGATGATGAATCCTGCAGATGGATCTGCTCTCCGCAACAGTGCATATAATCACATGGTTTCAAACATTCCCAGGAGATTATGAACACACACACACACACACACACACACACACAGAAAGAGACAGACAGACAGACAATGAGAATATCTATGGATCACAAAGAGAGAGACCAAACTTTGATTTGGGAACATACAGAAGCAGGACAGAGTAGGAAGCACATTGTTTCTCTGTACGGAAAACAACATCCTGTGTGTTGATGTTGAGGGTGGTGGCAATGGAGAAAACGTGAGAGAAAGGGTAAGGATTGACCAACCATGAAGGACTTTGATTTCCAAACTGAAGAGCTTCGATTTGAGTTCTTTGCTCTTGGGAGCTAAATTGCTAAGGGAGCAAGTGGTCTCACAGCCTTTGGCTCAGTGGCCCACAATGTGGTGGAATGGCCCAGGTGTCCCAGTGGGACTCAGGTTAGAGGGTGCCGTCACCTTCTTCCTCTATCTTTCTGGCAAATTAATAGCAAACAGAATAACACACAGGTGTAGACATGGTCAGTGTTATGAGTTTTCATTCTTATGCCTGATGGAAAGTCACTTTTTCCCCAGTGATGATTTAAGCACTGAGGTAAATTACATTCAACCAGAGAACAGACCAGTTAGGTAATCTAATTGTATTGGATTCAAATGAAGTAAATATTGGCCTTGATCAATCAATCAGAAAAATGAATTCAAAGAGTTTGAAAAAAAAATCTTTGCCCCCACCCTGGTTGCCCCCCACCCCCGGTGGCACAGTGGGTTAAGCAACGCACTATGAAGCAAACCACAGCCACTGAAGCACGAGTTCAATCCCTGCTGCCAGGCAGGGAGGGGACCCACATGGCGCAGCAGACCTCTCCTGCCTTGCCCGCTGCTGCCCTCAGCAGTGTGTTTCGGTCAGTCTGCCTGTTCTGCTCCCTGCTCTCTGTCTGGTGAGTTCTCTCAACTCCCCCGACTCTGGCCTGTACCCCAGCGCTTAAATGCATAAATAAATAAATCTTAAAAAAATCTTTGATACAAGAGAAAAAAGGACTCTTAGTTGAAAGCATATTTTCCCCAAACACCTTAAGAAATTAGAATTGGATTCAGTGTGAATATGTATGAAGCCAAAGCTCCTTTTGATTAAAACATTTTCTAAAATTTAAAATATAATTTTTGATCTCCAGATTATTTTCCACCTTTGAAATTTTTTTTAATCAGAATTTTCTTTAGACACAATAGTGTATTTTATTTCTTACCTATATCACTCATTGGCTATACATGGTTTTCTACTGCATTAACTTATTCTCTTTTTTGTTATTTTTTTTTTCATGGAAGAGATAAATTTACTTCTGGCAAACCATTACTTATCCTTTATGTCTTTCAAAGATGAGCAGAGTTCACAGATTACATAAAACCTCTCATAAAAACCCTATTTCATAACTTGAGAGTAATTTTAAATTCAGTGTTTAGCAGGATGTTAATCCTGGCATATTTAGCTGCCATGATGAAGGATTGCAGCTCGAGGCATGTAAAGTTCAGAAGAAATACTCAAACCAATGAGTCATAGGTCAGGCTTATAAATTGGAAGGAAATATAATCAAGTAACCTGACATTACCCACTAGGCATCTTGTTGTTTATTGTTTATTAATGAACAATAAATAAACCTGTCACCAACCATTGATTCTGAAAAATGCACCTCTTAGTTTATTCTAATGACTGGTATCATCCAAGCAGGGGGATTTGTCTCAGGGAAGTTCTGTGATTATTAAATACCATCAAGCAGACCCTTGATATAATGAGATTAAAATTGTCTGTACAAGGGAACTAGACTTTATTAAAAAAGAAATAGGAAAAGAAAGCCACCTTATCAAGGTTGGCCTTACAGACTGGATGACATCTGGTTAATAAATTTACTTTTTTTGTTGAAAACATGGTTTGCATTATTACAAGATAATGCAATATTAGATACGGAAGTCTTCACAACCAGATAATGTAATATATTCTGCTACTGTGGTCAAACCCTGTTCTTTCATCTCTACTTTCCTCATAAAAGAATTTACCAACATTTTCATACTGAATTCTACTATGACAAATAATCTAATCTGTCATCTAATTTCAGTCATCTACACTCTCATTTACTACACTTCTTAAGAAATTAAGGGTATCTCTGAGGGCACAAAGTTACATGCACCATAGTGCATACCTTCTCTATAACAAAAGTTAAACTGCAGTTATTCTTAACTTGCACAAGAAATGCCATTTGTTAAAAAAAAGGGGGGGGTATGTTGAAAGGCAATAATACGGGAGGGAAATATGAAGTTGATTGACATTTCTCATTCGAGAAAAACACAGCTAATTCTGGTGATTCTCTAGCAGGGGATTCTGCTTAGTTGTAGAACACTGTCAATTGAATAATTTCTTTAAAAAAAAGTAAAGTGAAAACTAATAGAGTGTACACATTTTGGCACCATTACAATTCTCATTTCTCTGAGATTTCAGTCAGGACGGTAAAGCCTAGAAGGACGTGGGTATCAGGGAATCAAAGTGGAGCTTTTAAAGGCCTGACCTTTTGACCCAGTGCACAGCCCCCTCTCTTCATCGTCCATTGCTCAACTCTCACTTCGATGGGCTGCATATATTTTCCTTGCAGATAAATATAGGCACACTGTTCCTAACTCTCTGAAATTTAAGATTTCTTTAAGAGTCCTTACCTGAAGAAGGACTGCTTTCTCAGGCAGTCACTTGGCCATGGGAATATCGTGCTGCCCAGCAAAGGGGAGGAGGGTAAAGTTAAATTAAAAACCAACATAGCACATTGCCTGCAACCTTTAACAAATAATATATGGATTCCCACAGGGTAGGAAAAGAAAATGCTGTTTAAATCATTTTATTAGAAAGAAATGCCATCTGATATTTATTATTCCCTGAGTAATACAACTTAAACATCTCATGAATTTATTTTGGGTCATCCATCTAAATGTAATGTAAAAGGGTTTTTGTAAATGGATTGCTATCACTGGGTCATTAAAAGTAAAAAGTGACCAAAATAATAAAAGACATTTAACAATGCATTATTCTTAAATATAAAACCTTTATCTATACTCAGAAAAGTTTATGTAAATCTATATTGCTTTGTTTGTAAGATTCTGTAAAGATAGGGACCAGTGTCCTTGAGTTTTTGATATATTAATATTAATTCTCTAATTTTATAAATTCATTCTAATACATCAAATAATTGCCACTTATCATTATTTTTGCAACACTTTGACCTCTTTCAAGGTGAGACAATTGACTGGAAAAGATTATGGCTCACAGGGAAAATTAAGTGTTCATTAAGAGTATAACAGTTACATCAAACAAACAGGACTTAAAGAGGAGTATAATCATTTTTAAATAAAATAGTTTTTATTTTTCTCTTTCACTGTCATTTTAAGATACTTTCCTTAAATCAGAATTTACAAATCCCTTTGGGGGGTAAAACTGTAGCAAATGTATTTACCTCATTTTAAAGCAAATGTATTTACCTCATTTAAAGTAAAGTAAAAAGTAAAGTAATTTTAGATTTTCAAAAGAGTTACATAATTAGTACAGAAATTTTCACATACAATTAATACATTTTCTCATAACATTATTAACCTTTTACATGCTATAATATTTTCATCAAAACTAAAAAATTGAAATTGACATATTATCATTAACTAAAATATAGAGCTTATTCATATTTCACCTGCTTTTTCATTAATGTCATTTTTCTGTTCAAATAAGAGTCCAATCAGCCTATTAAGTTGAATTTAGTTGTTATATTATGTTTCCTTAGTCTCCCTTAATCTTTAGTAGCTTCCCTTTTCCTTATTTTTCATGACCTTGAAATTTGGAAAGGTACTGATCAGGTATTTGTACAGATTATTTGATTGGTATTAAATTGAATCTACAGATCAAATTGGAGAAGATAACGTGACATTTTCACAACATGATCTCCCAGTTCATGAATATGGTATATCTTTCCATTTATTTAAGTCTTTGGTTTCTTTTATCAGTGCCTTGTAATTTTTTGGCATAGAGATTCTGCATACTTTTTTTAGATTTACACCAAAATGTTTCTTTTTCTTTTCCTTTTTTGTTTGTTTGTTTGAGTGATAGATACATGGTAAGTTTTTATCTCCAAATTCCCATTGTTCTTTGCTGCTATACAGGAATATAATGGTCATATAATGACCTAAAATCCTGCCATCCTGCTAGACTTTTTAGTTTTAGGAACTTTCATAGATTGAGGGTTTCTATGTGGATAATCACTTCATATAAGAGGAGAGTCAGTTATACTTTCTTGCCAGATGGCATTATTCCCTCTTCTTGACTTATTATATGCATTATAAGTGAATAGGGTATTGAAAGAAGAAATGCTTTTTCCTTGTCTCTGATCTTAAGGGAAATGGTTTCAGTCTTTTGTTCATAAGTATAATGCCAGCTGTAGGTTTTTAAGGATGTCATATGTTTGGTTAACATCTGAGTTGTTTTTTTTTTTTATCATGAATTCACATTTAATTTTATCAAGTTTTTTGTATCTATTCAGATATTTGTATATTTTTCTTATCTAGTCTGTTAATCTCCTTTAGGTTAGAAACATGTTTTTCACATCAGTATTGCAGGTCATGTTTTCAAAATCTTGCATCACGCGATGTGGAAATGACCATCACTTAAATTTCTTGGCTTCTCAGAGTTAAGACAAGAATACAATGTTAACATTGTCTTACCAGCATTTGTTCTATTTAAGTGGCTAGATTATTTTATAACTGACGACAGGACAATACTTTTTCTCTTGTATCTTTTTATAATTTTGAAATGTGGAAACAGATGGTTTTAAAGAGCTTATAGCATCTTAAGATGTTTCATATTTAAAATATTGAAGTTTGTATTTCAAATTTTAAAACTCAAAATACAATGTATAGTAGATTATAAAGGGCCAAAGGAAAGGTGTTTGTTTTTGTTTGCTTGTTTGTTTCTTTGTTTCTGGAGGGACATTAAATGACAAGTTATTATAGCTAAGCAGGGATATAGAACATAAGCCAAATTCACTGAATGTTAGCATTTAATACAGCTGTCTCATATTTTACTCAGTGTCTCTAAATAATTTCTGTAGTGATGGAATATACCCTAATGTCAATGGGGATTTCCTTGAGAATTCTACATTGTTCTTTTCATAAAACAAATACTTTTTTGATAAGTTAAACAACCTCTCTCCCTCTGCCTCTGCCCCTAACCATTGGTCCTACTTATAAATCTTAATTTTTAGATCCAGATGCAGCATGTTCATAGTGGAAAAGACACAGTAAAAATAATTAGCTATGTAATAAAAACAACCTGGATTCAAATTCTGGCCCAGAATCAAAGTGTTGTAGCTAAATACAATGTTTTATAACCTCACTTAATTGATATTTCACAAACATGTTTCCATTTAGGTAAATAAAATTGTCATAGAATGCCACTATATAGATTTTCCAAATTAAATAAATTTATAACATTCACCATAGTGGGATCTTAAGTATCATCTTGATAATTGTCTCTGTCGATGAGCCTAATGAAGTCTGAGATCAGAGGATTGACAGAGAACCAGTGCTCTCAAGCCCATTTGTCACTTTTCCTTTCACATGCCTTCCTATATGGAGTCCTCATTATATTCCTAGAGGAAATTTTTTCTCTTAAATTCAGAACTGCCTTGTGATATTTAAGTTTTGGGTTTTTTTTAATGGAAGTGGAGTGAAAAGTCTAAAAATCTAACCTAAATGAAGTATTACAAAGTCAGCATATCTGTGTAATTGACACAATCAAGATAAAAATAAAACTTTATTAATATTTACTAATATAGATATTTATAATGGAAAGTATAAAATTGTCCTGAAAATTCCTTGGACTACAGTTTTTATATCAAATGGTCAATAATTTCTCTGGGAAAACATTTCCAATTGGTCTTTCCTCTTCCACAATCCAGAAGCAACCGATTCTCACTATTCTGTGTATAGTAACTTGCCTAGTTTTTAGATTACCCACAGCAATGAAAAAGCTTTAAAAATTCTTTCTTTTTGACAGTGAAATCAAGACACTGTAAGAGCAAAGCCTGGTGGCTTGCAAAGTGTGTGATTAAGAGTATACTGCTGCACATACTTATCCGATGAATATGAATAGCTGGCACACGTGGCTATTTGGTATAACAGTATAGTCACTAGATAGCAGTGGAGGTACAATAACAAATTGGGCACTTTGCATCAGGGAAGCGTGTAGGGAATTAGAAGTACCTGTAGGATACTTGGTACAACAGTCAGCCACCAAGACTGGAGGTCCCACTGCCTGCCCAGGGATGCAGAACTCACCGAATGCAAAGGCCATGGCCCTCTGATCCTACGCTCGTGCCCTTCCAAGATGCAGGCGTGGCCTTGGTGTCTGAATGAAGAAATTCAAAGTTCATGTGGCCTCCAGCAGCTCCATGCTCGAGGCCCCTCCGCCAGCTGCTCTTAGACATTCCCTGTGTGTTCAGGATGGACACCCAGTTTAATCTGTTGTTCAGTCAGTAGTTCTTGCATTATCTTTCTTTTTTTGTGGTTAATGTACCATTTTTTTTCTCTTTTCCCCTACACAAACACTGCCATGCCTGAAGTACTTCCCCTACTTGTAGAAAAGTTACAGCCTGGTCTCTAGCGGAACAGTGCTCTGATTAAAGTGATTAAAACTATATACAGCATGCATAATTAACCTTTGCGCAGGCTGTCACAGCAAGCTGATGCATGGAGCTGATACCATATCTGTCTGTGGCAGCCGGCGTATGCTACATGACCATTTTTTTTTTCCTGCAGAATTTTAATCACTTGAGATAAAGAGCCAGGAGAGAGAGATCAAGGCTGTATTAATCCTCTCAATGGCTTTATAATTTCCCTTCTATTCTGCTGCTGGTAATCAAGAAAAATAATGCTGCCTTAATCCTAGATGCCAAGGTCAATCATCTCTGTGCCCTTTAATAGTAAGGATGTCATTATGAAAAGATTTTTAATGAACATAATTCTCGTTGTACTCCATAGGGAAAAGGGGCCATTCCACAACATGAGGATGGCTAGGCATGCCTTCGTTTCTGGCAAAAATGACTTTAAAATATTGAACATGTTAGAAGTAAATTCCTAACAGCTGGTTGGGACTGCAGAGCAGGGATTCTTACAGGTAGGAGTTCCTACGGGGCAGGTCCTCTCACCTGGTCAGCGGGTGAGAGGGCCTGCCCCTGTGATTAGCAGTCTGGCTGCACAGCCAGCTGCTGCAGGTGCCAGGGCAGCGGGACATGGCCCTTCGCACTCCAGTGCCTCCCTGGAGCGCTGCCAAGCTCAAAATACAAGTGCAGTGATGCACAGATGTGTGGTGACATTTTAAAACAATGCCCTGTTGTTTTTTTTTAAGAACTTGCAGACAGGTGAAAAACAAAAATCCTTTCAGCTCAGAAGCACCTGAGCTAAATCCCAGATGGCTTCTTGCTGTTCCTTCCACCCACTCGCTCTCTTACTTGGTTTTCTCCAAAACATGTTCCCTTCGTTGAAATGAGCTGCTGACAGAGCCTTGACAGAAAGACACAGACCAGGCTAGCCGAGATCAAGCACCACTGAGGCTTCTGCTCGTGCAGCGCTGGGGCCCTGGTCATGAACAGTGGGCTCGCGTGGAGAGCAGCATTTGTCAGGAAATCTTTATGTGTGATGGGTCATTTATCCTGGTGAAGAGGGCTGAAGGAGGCCTGAGCACAGGCTTCAAATAGCACAAGGTTACTGGGCATGGACTTCAAATACTTCCAAGGTTACTGGGATGGTTAGAAAGAGATGGGCAGCTCACTGGCTATTCACCTTCATTCTAAACAGAAGAAAAGAGAACCTAAGTTCCAGAGAAGAGTGTTTCAGTAGGCTTCAGTGGGGAAAAATGCTCTGGTGAGCGTGCACACTGAGGTGTCGCTATAAAGGGTTTACTGACGTATCTTTAAAATGTGTTAGCTTTGCCTTCTCCGAGTGGTGGGTGTGCATGTGCCTTCCCATGCAAGGATGACTGTGGGAGTGGAGTCTGGGTCCTGCTCCTAGATGCTCCCACATTGGCAGGTGGGCGCCCATAAAAGACCACTGAAATTCCCCTCCACCCTGGGATGGTGCAGGTAGGCTGACCTTGGGATGGCTGGAGCGAAGGTCAGACCAGCATTAACCCAGAGTTCCTGACACCACAGACCTTCTCGAGGGGGCCACCTTTTCAGCTTTGATCTTTCTTCTCTCCTTTATAATCTGGCTGCACACACTGATTCTGTCCTTCTGAAAAATGTGCTTGGACTCAGTAAATACCTTCATTTGAATTCTACTCATTTAGAATTTATGATCATCTGCCCTGACCTGGAATGAAATTACTCTTGCTCAGTCTTTGAGAAACGTGCATGTGGTGCCAATCTAAAATGTAAATAGTGTTGTAGGGGCATGTCTTGCTGACTTACATGAACAAATTCTTTTTAAAGACTTAGATACCACTGATGTCACTATTTACAAATGAACCTTCCTTATGAAAGCTGCCTTGGCAAGGGTGTCTCCTTGGGACCACTTTGTTTGTAGTTCATTTGAGCGGTTAAAATGAATGAAACTGAATTTTTAAAAAAAAATTCTATAATTTAGACTTTCCCTGCTACCTTTGAGTTACTGTACTATAGTGATGCAGAAAACATTTTAGTCATGCATATCTAAGAGATTGTTCTGGCGTTTACTCTCTGCCCATGTAATTTCGGTAATGGAGCATTTGCCCCATTTCCATAGATCAGTAGAAGTGTTGGCTGGAAGACCACACAGATGTGATCCTCATAAGAAATTGGAACTTGGGAGCTGCCACTCTGAGTTACTGGCACAACTTATGCAGCCCAGAGGCTTTTCTATGGGCTTCTGCAGAGCCTGCCTCCCCTTGCAAAATCTGCCTCCAATCCAGATTTCTGGGTGGCCAGTGGACAGGGCTCCAGCAGATGCTCCATATACACTTCATTCAGATATATGTTGTATCCACACTTGGGACTCCTCCAAAGGTTTCTTTAGGGGAAAAAATGATTCTTAAGTGTTCAAGAACTTATATAGGCCTTTGCTGTACCTCAAAGGAATTTGGAAAGGATAACATGGCTTCCTTCATAGGAATCTTAAGGAAAGGATGCATCTGAAAGAGGGAGTCCTTTGGGTAGTCATCAAGAGTTCGTCTTTTATATATTATTCCAGGTGTGTGTGTGCATGCGTGTATGTGTAATTGAAGTTTTGTGTTATCTGAGGCTGCTTCATTCCAAAAATTCACCCTGATGGGTAAGCAGGGACCCATGGTGCCTAGGGGCCAGGGGAAGACTCAGAAGACCTTAGATTATGAAGACCTTTCATGTCCACTCTAAGAAATAAAGACTTTGCCATGAAGATAGAACTCAAAATCCAAGGGTTATTCTCCAGACTGCTTTCTGCTCTGTGTCCAATTAGAGACCCTGAGCTTAGTGATTCAAGACAGTGGAACTTGAACCTCGTTTCTCCTCTCTGACTCTCCACTGGCTCTAGTCTTTATCATGATGTAAGGTTAATGTCTTCATCATCTACTTGTCTAGTCTCTTTGCTGTACTCAAGCCTCAACATGACTTCAAGCACCATACTTTTAAAATACAGATACAGTCAAGTCACCACCTTAAAAATAATCTTATTTGTTTCCAGTCATCTAAAAGGGAAGTTCAGATCTCTTAGCAAGGTATCTATGATCTCATTCCTTCTAAGTGACTTCTCAGTTTACAGCTTCTTGATGACTAGGCTGTGTCATATCCTGTAAACTGAGGTTTATTGAGGGCTCTTACATTTGAATTCCTTGTGCCTTATCCAGTAGGTTTGGCCCAAATGCACTGTCATCTTACTTTTTTGTTTCTGTTTATTGACGTTACCACATGCCAGACATCTGACATGGACAAAGGACTCCTTTGAACTCCTGATAACAACCTTGAGCAGTGGGATGGTTAACTCCACTTCTTTCATGAGGAAACTTAATCTCAGGGAGACCTGCCACCTTATTTAACTTTATTTTTATTGTTGTTTAACATTCTTTCAACAACCAATGTGTCAGCTCCAGTTGTGTGCCAGACCTGTGAAAGGTGCTGGCACACCTGGTACTACTAGATTCTTCCTTGGGAGTCTTACAGGTTTGTGGGGGGACAGGTATCCCCAACCAAAGTAAGGGTTGTGGTGGGGAAGCTCAGAGCCTACGGGAGCTTGTGGGAACATTTCCCACTTCCTGCGAAGCAAGCGTATCCACAACTGTAATGTATCTGTGAGGTGGTACCTTTGAGCTTCTGCAGGAAAAGCTGACTTCTCCCAGTAAGTCATTGCAGATTAGGTAGAAGAGGGTCCTTCTTTGTTGAAGAGCAGCCCTGTGCCTAGGGAGCATGGAGAGTCTGTTCCCCTCTCTTCACCATTGGCCTGGTCCCTCCAGTTGGTAAATTGGAACAGGGTGGAAGGAAGGTGATCTCCCTTGAATACCTGGTCCCACAGGGATCTGGTCGTTGCTGAAGGAGGTGGGTCAGTTTGTCTAAACCTGAACTTGGCCATACTTGAGCTTGCTGCAGCTTGAATTTAGATGGGGGGGGGGAGGACCTGGGGGGTTGCTGACAGGCTGACTTATGACAGTCTGTAATGGCTAGTTTCGAGGGAGAGCGATAAATGAACTGCAATTACTGAGGCACACTGCTCCACGGGTTAGCCTATGTACCTGATGATGTCCTCGGACAGTTCCCCAAAACAGCAGCTCGGGGAGCTGACTACCTGGGGCTTGTGGTTAGAGCTCACTCAGGATACATGTTCCTTGCATTTTGTGATATGCATAACACAGGCCTCTGATGAGTGCCCCTGTATGCTGTGTGTTTAGTATATGCATATGCTTTGTATAGACCTATGATGGAGTTCGCGTATCAAGTCAGCCAGGTGTGCCACTCCAGCCTTTCACGTTTCTCTCCTAAGTTGGTGAATGCTTTGGCGTTTATAGAGGTTGCTTAATTATTTAGCTAATTCCTGGGATACTTTTACTAACATAGTACCAACCTTCATTAGTTGTTCAGTTTCATTGAAGTCTTCCTCTCCCTTTTCCTACCACGGTTCTTATTAAATAACAATGGTAAGATTAACTGCTAACGTTTATTAGGCACCTTTGGAAACAGGCCACAGGACTATGTATTTTGCTGTTGTTTTATTTTTTTATTTTGAATTTTCCCACCTTCACCCTAAGCTGACTTCTGAGTTTTGATTGCCCCAGAGGAATACTGAGTCAGAAGGATTTCAGAGCAAGTAGTTTTATCTAGGAGGTAACATGTTACATTGGGCAGGATTTGAGCAGCCAGTCAGAGGCTCCACCTCAGGCATAGTAGTACTCTGCAAAAGCAGGAGGCATTCCTCTGGGGAACTAAGGAGAAACAAGTGCAAAACATGCACCATACCTCTACCCAGGAATTAAGGAGGAAGCCTAGGTCTTCTACAACCAGATGTATCCATGAGACAGCTGCACCTAGGGGAAACTAATTCTTCATTCTCCTGGCCACTGTGGATGAAGGCAGAGTGGGCTTGAGTCACCAGGGAAAGCTGTCAGGTGGCAAAACACAGATGTTGGCCATAGAAAGTTGGAATATGCACTGCCATATAGAGGCCAGAGAGGATGTAGGCAGGCACTGACAGCACCTCCTGTTTTAGGCCATCATGTTATGTTCATTTGGTGGGCGATAAAACTGAGTATTAATGGACTAAGTAACTTAGTCCACTTGTAACACTTGTAAGTCACTTTTGTTCTTTTGTCTGTGACAACTCCCCTTGCTCCCTGTCAATCCAAATATTTAAACTACAGTTCAGTTCAACAGCTACTTAGTGAACTTGGTACCTGATTTTTCTGGGTTGCGTGTCTTTTTCACCTGGCCCTATGTCAAAAGTTGACTCTTGAAGTGCCAAGCCTATTTGGTTCCATGAAGGAATATATGCCAACATACTCTGAAGAGAAAATAAGATGATTAGCTAAATATTTTGTTGGAGTGATATGTTTTAACTCAAACTTTGAGTGGCAGGAAGACTAGGCTCTGCTGCTGTAAACAACTCTGTAGTATCAGAGTTTGACACGACAGCGGTTTGTTCCTCACCAAGAAGAGAATGCACTGTTGCTGATTCAGGGATCCAGGTGACTTGACCTTGTCCCTCACATGCCCCAAGCTGGTCAGTTCTCAAGAATGATGAGAGATTCCTGCTTGGGCTTTTCACCCACTGAGTTGAGAAGTGATAATGCATTTTTATTCCTATTTTATTAGAGAAAATGTGTCACATGGTCCCAACTAATTACAAGAAGGCTGAAAAGTGCAGTCTTCCAGTGCCCAGAAAGTGAGGGACCACTGGGCATTGTGAACACCAGAAATGTCTCCCCCAGTGGAGACGTAATAATAATTAAGCAATCATGATCAAGGACCGCCTAGGGCATTTCCTGGGGATTTCTGAAAGATTGGAAGAATTTTGCCTTGAGCTGTAAATGTCAGTTGCTCATTAATTCATCAGAAATGCCCAGAGCTGAGGTGGCTTTTGCTAATAAGATATATTTGTTTAGTTATTTAACAAATCAAAAAGCATGTTGTCATTTTCCCCCAGTCCTGAGGATTCTTTAGCAGATGAGTGAGCTCCATCCTATATATCATATTAGTTATAACATCTTTTTCTTTTCTGTCCTTGAAGTTATGGTTGAAATAAATCTCACTGGTGTGCAATATCATCATAGGGTACTCAGTCAACAGTTGTTCTCACAGCTGTTTTGAAACCTAAACAACTGAAAAATGCATCTTAGTGTTTAATAACCTCCCCCCATCCTCCCCACTTTAGCAACTGATGTGAGAGCTGCTGGTCTTAGATCTTGAAATTTTTCATTTACACTGAGTGTATTCTCTGTCTTTTCTGTCTGATTGTTTTACAGAAAAAGCGACACTTATGTAGTTCTTTCCACCTTAATACAAATGCTTTCCAAGTGTTTTTTGTTTTTGTTTTGTTTTAAGAAAATATGATTTAACCAAAAGGAGACCAGCAGATCCAGGTCTCTGTATGTGTTCCACTTAAGTGGGTGGTTGAAGTTGGAACTTTTCTTTCATTAGTGAATAGTAAGCATGGTGCCTTCTGCCTGATTTGCACAGATCCACCTGATAAAGGAGAGACCTCTATCCTCACAGCTGTTCCTAAGTTGTCCTCATGAAGCTGTTTGTCATGGAAACAATGGAAATAATTCCTTCTTCTGAATTCTGAACGAATCTTCACTTAATCCGATGCTGTTTTCACAACCTTGTTCCATCCCACAGCCTGGCTCCTGGCTTCTAGGGCGGAATTGGCACTGGATTCCATTGAGAGCAAAACAGGACATAGGCTGCACCCCACCTCTGGAGGCCTTGTGCTATTATTTGCGCTGATGTAAAGTAGATTTGCAAAGGCTTTTGCGGACTCAGAGAGAAAATGTTCCAATAAATCAATGGTGATGCATTAACAGACTGCTACTGTATTCGTTGTTCACAGAATGGAATTCTCTGATAATGGCATTCTGTGTACAGTATATCATCACAAGACAATAGTAATATCACCACAGTAGAAATGACTTTGATAAATTATACACAAATTAGATCTTAAAGTTCTAGCATAGATCTAATTAGGGGTTATCAGTATTGGTGGAAAAGTAGAATTCATTTTTGCATCATACAGAGACACAGAAAATCCTGGGAGGGAGAATGCACACATTGCAAGAAGCCAGCGTTCCATGTAATAGAGTATTGGCATGGAATAGGCATGGTTTTTACATCTTTTGACCCATTCTCTTTTTCTGCCTTCTATATTGTATGTTCACTTTAATTTTCCATTTTATCTAAAAATGAATCTGTGAGCACCTCTGAAAATTACAAGAACTTAATAAAGTAACCACAAAATTTGATTTTAAGTGAAGATATGGGGCTGCTGTGTTAATTTTTTAATGAGATGTGTTAACACAACTTCAAGGATTCTGACAAACCATTCATACTCCTTGTTTTTCACTAGGACCAGGAAATTTAAGAAACCCTCAAGCATCACTTTGCTCCCTTAAACCTGGTGTGCAGTGGTATCTCTTTGTGGTTTTGATTTGCATTTCCTTGATGATTACTGAGGTTGAGCACCTTTTCATGTGACTATTGGCTGTTTCCATGTCTTTTTGAAAAAATATCTATTCATATTTCCCTCATTCTTTAATTGGATTGTTTATTGTTGTTGTTTGCATTCTTTATGTATTTTGGATATTCGCCCTTTCCCAGATAAATATGATTTGCAAATATTTTTCTCCTACTTAGTAGGTTGTGCTTGTTTTGCTGATGTTTTCCTTTACTGTGCACAATGTTTTAGTATTATACAGTCCCAGTTGTTTATTTTTGCTTTTGTTGCCTTTGATTTTGGTGTCAAATAAAAAAAAAAAAATTCCAAGATCATTGTCCAGGAGCTTACCACTTTGTTTCCTTCTAGGTGTTTTAAGGTTTTAGGCTTAATATCAAGTCTCATCCATTTTGAGTTAATACTAAGAAAAGTGCCTTATTTCCACAGGCATTCACATTGGTGAAGGTGGCAATGTGACACTGAAAGGAGGACATTTTTCTTAATTCTGGGCCCCTGGCATCCAGAAGTCAAGCATATACTTGGGCTGTCCTAGATCACTGGAAGTATCACAGGTGGTGGAAAAATAAAGGGAAGGTTGGGCTACTTTGTAGCTATAGCTACGAAAACTCACCTTGCTCTTATCCTAAAGCAGTACCAGGGACGTCAAGTTGGACCATTGTGTTTAGGAGACAGTGCCTGAGAACACTGTTTCAAAGATACCTTAGCTTCTCATGGGCTGTCTTCCAACACTGGCTAGCCACACCCATCAGTTTTGTGAACTCCTGAACACCTTCCGGAAATCCCCACTCCATCCCTTCCTTTTGCTTAAATTAGCCTGAGTTGGTTTCTATGATTTGCAACCAAGAACACTTGACTGATTAAGTAGTCAATATTAGTCTGAGATTTCTTGAGTGCTTAAAGCAGAAAGAGACTCGGGAGATGTTCTAATCCCTCATTTTAAGATGAATCCCAGACATATTCCTTGTTCAGGCATCTACAGAGAGCTTGTAGTTGAACTAGGGCTAGAATTCCATCCTTTGGACTCCAGATCTGGTATTGACATACAGAAGTGCTGATCAGGGAGAAGAGTCAGTCAGTAGACTACTGTTGTCCCTTGTGGTAGTTGCTAACCACAAGTATCTACTGATACTTAAAATGTGGCTCGCTCAATTGTAATATGCTATAGGTATAAAACACCATCACATTTTGAAGACTTAGTACTATAAAAAGTAAGCAATCTCTGTTTGTTTTTGTGTTGACCACTTGTTGAAATGATAATGTTTTAGATATATCGGGCAAGATAAAATACATATTTAAACTTGTTTTTACCTTGTTTTTACCTTTTTACTGTTTCAGTGTGGCATGAGAATATTTAAAGTTGCATGTATGACTTGGATTATATTTCTTTTGACATATGAGTCTCTGTGGGTAGCACTGGGTAAGTGGTTATTATGCTTGAATATTAGTCAGGTTTTGCTGTGGTAATATCTATTCTACAAATTTCAGTCTTAAAATAATGAATATCGATTTCTTGCTAGGGGCCCTTTAGTCAGTTGTGGCTCTGTTTGTCTTGGCCAAGCTTTGCCAGCCTTAGACGACCACACAAGCTTCTTGTTTTCAAACCTAGGCTCTGATGGAGCAGCCACTCTGGAGCAAGCTGTTTTCATGGTAGACGCTTCAGAGGGTGAGCAGAAGCACATAATCTTGAAGCATTTGCTGGGAATTGACACACTGTCACTTGGATAAATGGAAAACTATTGCATTTTTCAAAGCAGGTCACATCCAAGTCCAAGAATGTATAACCTGCCTAACTGGAAAGCACAGTGAGAACAGCAAAATAAGGAATAACTGTGAACATGTAATATGATCTGTAACACTCACCCTCCCTCGCAAACGATATACATATCTCCTCTTCGAGTCACCAGAAGTGTCATAAGTTGATGGCATCAGGCTCAGAGTCCAAGCTATCAAGATCCACATGGTGTCCAAAAACATCCCCTCTTGACCTAGGATCTCATGAACCAAAGGACAACTGCTTCCTCTTCCTCTTCCCCTACCACAGATATTCAGTGGAGGAACCAAGGCAAGTTCGATAAAATCCCCACTTGAGAAAAGGAAGGGTAGGATCCCCACAACAGTACTTATAGTCCCACTATATGCTAGGCAAATATTTTGAGTCCCGTAACGCTGAGATTGTGAGATCTTCCTCAGTTAGACCCTTGTGTACCTTGTGAGATTTTCTCAGTCTGTTGTTTGCCTGGCTCCTCATGGGCCTTGTGGGAGTTATGTTCTTTCATTATCATCCCTGGCTGCCTCTGAGGAAGTCACTAGGAGATATGGCCTCCTTGATGGGTGAACAAATTTCTCAACCTGTTTCCTACCCATAGAAAAGATGGAAGCCAAAGATCGCTTTAGATTGCGAATAGTCACAGTCTATTTTAATTATGGCTCAAAATATGTTCAGCACTTTGTCTCCCCTGAAACCATTGTGTTTGTTTTTAATTACGTGATATGAGTCAGCTACACGTACATGCAGACTTCCACAGTTATTTCCAGTTTGGGTCCTTTCCCCTCGAGACTCAATTATAAGTACTTTGAGATGGTTGTGCTTCCAAAAGACCCGCTTTGGGTTTCTTTCCTTGGGCTGTTTTGTTCAACTGAGGTTTTCACTGGGACTGTGTAGGCCTAATGGGAGACTTCACAAAGAGGTATTAGACATACCTTTGATTTGGTTTTTGCCAGGAGGCTGTACCTTAATGACCAATCATGATTTGGTGAGAAATAGTTCTATTTCAAATTCTGCAGATTCTGGAAGTTTTGAAATTTCTACATTCCCTTTCAATTGTGTTTCCATAGTAGTGGGGGGAGGAGAGAGTAATCCCCCCCCACAGCATGTGAAAACATCTTGTAACAACCAATTCACACTGGTAACATTCTATTTTGAAAACAAGGTGCAGTTGTACCTTCCTTCTGAGTTATCACAAATGTTTCTTGACAAATGTTTCAGTGTTGCATAGCTTGGGTTGCCATTTTTCCAATTTCTACAAGAGTTTTCTAGGCCTTAAACCAATGGCCTGATTTTAAGATTTCCCCAATATCTCTGTGGCATCCAGCAACCGACATTTATTTTTCACTTAAGAATCTTGTGAGTCAGCTCTGGCTCCACTGAGCTTGGCTATGCTCTCGCGTCTTCTCCTGCCAAGGCTGAGGCTGAATGAGGAGCCACCCTCTGGGCTCTCCTCCTATCATGATGGAGGGCAGGCACACTAGAGGGCGAGTGGAAACCCACCATATTTTGCAAAGCCTCTGCTGGGAACTGGCACATGTCACCTGCTCCCACAAGTTGCACGATAAATTCCAAGTTAATGAAATGGCATGTACCTTTCACCTGGGAATGCATGATAAGAACAGGAACAAATAGTCTCACAGGTGTAGACTCCCTACAGAAGTCCACCAGTGTGTCATCATGAACAGATGTTTGCAGTTTTCTAGCACAAGGCAGGAGGATTCTCACTTAGGTGCTCATCCTAAGTTGTGCATTAGCTCAGTGTAGCAGAAGGAACCTGATGGGGGCATTACAGACCAGAGTTCTGACCCACCTCAGCCACCACTTACATACCTTAAGACAACAGTTCTTCCTTTGTAGATCTCAAGAACCTCATAACTTACAACGGATGGGGTTAGATGGTCTTGTGTTTCTTCCGAGGCTGATGCTGTGTCTGTGATGCTGTGATTCAGCACTGGACCACTTCACACAAGAGGGACTTGCTAAGCTATGAAGAGATGGGGCTAGAATAGGAAGATCATAAGTTTGGGAATTTTGGAATTTTAATCCTATTCTGCCATTTACCAGATGCAGAACATGGGCCATCTAAAACACTCTAGGTTTGAAGTGAACACCAAGAGCATCTAGCTTATAGGGAAGTTGTTAGGATTATTTTGTGCAGTTCTATTGTTAGAAAGTTCTTTTATTATGTTGAACAAAAAATCTGATGACCTTACAGTAACTTTGGCCCTGTTCTGCCTCTGCAAAAGAGCAGCACAGTGGTTATGCGATTGGGTGCAGAGTCAGACCACTGGGTCTGCGTCTGCTCTGCCAGCCCCAGTGAAGCTGTGTGATGCTGCTTAGTGCCCGTCTGTGAGTGTGCTTACCTGAAAAAGAACTCCTGATAACATCCATTTCAGTTTTAGTGTAAGAACAAGAGAGCAAATGCTAGTGCAATTATTATTGCTATTAGGATTTCAAATGGCAGCTCTTCAAGAACCAGAACCCCATTTTCATTCCTTCTGTGCCCTCCTATGTTCCTTCAGGCTAAACAGTCTCCATTCCCTCAAGCATCCTAAAATGTCCCGTTTTCTGCACTTATCACCAATCTAGCTTCTTCCTGCAGATCTGCTTCAGCAACTCTGGTTAAGAGACAAAGGAATTAGAGCAATTATCTCTGGATGGATACTCACTGGAGGACTCTAGACATCTCCACAAACACTCAGATTCTCCCCACAGGTCTCTCCTGTCACCTCTGGCTGGTTCGCTGGGCTTTGGGCCTTACCCTGCCCTCATTGATGACTTAATGATCTCAGTTACCTGCCCCCACCCTTCTTTTATCCGGCCCTGGCTCCCATTTGACATTTTTTATCTAACTTTGATTTTCCTGGAGAGTTTTACAGGTTTATCTTCACCTAACCTTTTAATGTTAGTGCTATAAACCATTGAATTGTCCTTTGCACTAGGATACTTAACTTATTTCTAAGTATTCCGCTTTAATGATCTGAAATAGTTCCTTGCAAAGTGAATACCCACCATCACCCCCAAAGAGTTAAGTTAGTAAAAAAGGGAAAGAGAAAAAAGCACTGTTCTGAATTCCCTAGTCTTTTCAAATGGAAAATAAGGGGGAAACATACCATTTTTCTGATCCTGTGTTATTTAAAACAGGGGTTGATTTAAAATAGAGATTGATCCACTCAGTATTTTATCCTGATACATCAAGTCAGCTAAGACTTGTCTAAAAACTTACACTTTAGATATCAAGCAAGCCATATTAGCATTCTGAAGGAACATAAGATAATTCCCAAAGTATTTATGTAAAACTCAGTGGCCTTAAAGGAAGTAGTCTACAGTAGGTACCTTAAAGTAGTCTACATGTACATAAGATTTACATGTGGAAATCTTCTCAAAGTACCACCTGTGTGGTACTGCCAAAGGAATGGAATCTTGACATATACATTTTCCTTCCACCTTTCCTCTCTTAACCTGACTGCCAGTGACATCCTGCTGGCTTCACACGGGCCAGGCACTGCAGGTGTTTAAGACAGGAGGATGAATTCACTAAAAGACACAGGAAGCCTCATAAGCAATGTCTCCTGAGATTCCCCACTTTAAATATGGCAAGGAGTGTTTCAAGTACTTTATGCTTGAAGCTTTTCAAGCTTTCCATCATTGGAGTTGGACCAGTTATAGAAAATATGTATTATAAATTATCTTCAGAACACTTTAATATACTGCTGATAGTATTAAAAGTCAAAGCTTTCATAAAATTTAATTTACTTCTCCCTGCAACTGTGATCAGGAGCAGTTTAAAAATGTGCATGGCTCATGCTAAATTAACAGCTTCCCCTTCAACTTTCTGGACTCGGGGACCGCACACCCATCCTGGGAGCTAGGCGACTGGATAGCTACGTGAACCTATGTGTTCCCCTCTAAATCCTCCTTAAGGCCTTGGCAGAACATCAGGGCCAGGCCCCTGGGATGATGGGGAATGTGGCTTTCTTTATACCAAACCTTTATGGCATCTCCATGTAAAAATTCCCAAAATGAACTGAGGCACTGAAAGGAATTTTGTGCTTTGGTTTGCAGCCTAGCAATGCTTCAGAATCTCCATCAATGTATCTTCCTGGACAGCTACAGTACCACCATCAAATCCACTGAAAGGAAATACACTTCACTATATATTATATGCATACTGAAACAAGCAAAATGATGCCATGTTTATTTCATACCTTTTAATTATCAATGTGTCTCTAATATATGTTTTGCTCATTTAGTTCTCTAAGAATATTGTTGCTTTGACTTTGAATACTGCAAAATTTTCTATTATAGGATAGAAAGAATAGTGCAAAATATCCAGTATGTTGGAAGAAATCCTTATAGTTGAAGAAAGAGATGATAATTAAAAAAAGTAATTCAAGAACTTAATGCATACAGATTCAGTTTCACAATCACTACAAGAAGTCATTTGCATGTTTTAGGTATTGGAGCATGATGATTTAATCCCTCAGTTTTGTATGGTTATTTGTTTTATTGGAGGCTTTCCCTAGCACCATTGGTCAGCTGACCCAGGACTCAGTCCCCAGATACTTCCAGCCACGCACAATTATATTTCAGAGTTCTGGCCCCTGAGAATTGAGTGCAATTCTGCTAAGTAGCAGGGCATCCGGGAAGGTTTTCTGTTTGAGGTAAAACAGACAGACATGGCTAACACCACTTTGCCACTCTCACTTCTCACTACTCACGTGGAAGTAGTGCAACATTTTGTGACTATGAAGCAGTGAGCATGAGGACAAATGCCAGCACTCTGAAGGACCAGGTGCACACTCTCCCTCCACTCCACTGTCCTTAATTTCTTCATTTTGAAGTTGCAGTCATAGATCACTAATTTGTGACTTTCTTCCTTTTTGCTTGATGCTATAAATAAGTGCTGATTTAGATGCATCCCCAGTTTTTAATATGTTGGGTTTTCATTATCATTCATAACAAATATTTTCCCCTTGTAATTTCTCATTTGACCCATAGGTTACTTATGAATGTATTGTTAAATTCTAGCTAGTAGGGGATCTTCCAGATACCTTTCTGCTCTTAGTTTCTTATTTAATTCTGTTTTGGTCAGAGAAAATGTTTTGCGTGATTTCAATCCTTTTAAATTTATTATTTGTTTTATGGCCTAAAATAATTTGCCAGATGTTCTATGTGGTCTTACAAAAGAAGTTACATTTTGCTGTTGTTGGGTGGAGTGTTCTATAAATATCAATTAGGTCAAGTTAGTTATAATGTTGCTCAAATCTTCCATGTCTTTACTGATGCTCTAACTTTTAAAGAACTTCTTTTTAGAAACAGAAGTCTCACATTTACTCACATATTTACTATTTTTGGCATGTTTTGTTCCCTTGTGTATATCCAGCTTCCCTCTGGCACCCTTCTCTTTCTGTCTGAAGCTCTGCTGTAATACTTCCTGTAAAGCCAGTCTGCTGGTGATAAGTCGCCCTGATACCCTGTGTGTGAGGGTTGGTGGGAGCACAAACTCTTTGTAGGCATATTGGGCTCTTGGGGTAATACTGACAGCTCCCTCACACCTTGGCTGTTTTCCCACATAATCACAGATGCACAGATCAACCCAGCAGAAGACCAGAGGGTGTCTCTTTGTGGATCTCTAGGGTTTATCTATACACTTAACCTCTTCACTGGGATTTTGTCCCACTAGGTTTAGCCTACTTGGCCTCCCCAAACTCTGAACTCTGTCAACCCAGAAGATCCTCTGGACTCTATTTGCATTCCCTCACCTTGGACTGGAAATTCTGGAAGCAGTAAGTGGAGGTGTGTTTTTGTCCTCTTTCACCCAGAGAACAGTGTCCTGTGCTGCCCACAGTCCAGTGACTGAAAGTCACTGTTTCATGGATTTTGTTGGGTTTTTTTAGCTATTTAAGGTGAGAAAATAACTCCGATGCTCTTACTATATCATGAATAAAGCAAAATTCATTTCCCAGGAAATAATAAAAATCAAAGCAGAAGTAAATGAACTAGAAGTTAAGAAAATGATCCAAAAGATCAATGAAACCAAAAGCTGGTTCTTTGAAAAAATAAACAAAATAGACAAACCCCTAGCTAGGCTAACAAAATAAAAAATGGGAGAATACACAAATAAATAGGATATTATTTATTTGTGAATAAATAAATAAAAGAAATAAATGAAAGAGGACAAATCACAACAGACACAGCAGAAATCAAAATAATAATTAGAGAATATTATGAAAAGCTATATGCAAACAAGTTCAACAACCTAGAAGAAATGGACAAATTTCTGCAACTTTACAATCACCCAAAGTTAGATAAAGAAGATATAAAATATCTAAACAGTCCAATTACAAGTAGCGAAATTGAAACAGTAATCAAAGCCCTTGCCAAAAATAAAAGTCCAGGTCCAGACAGCTTTACAAATGAATTCTACAAAACATACAGAACTGAACTAGTACCTATCCTACATAAACTATTTCAAAAAATCAAAAAAGAAGTAGTTCTACCAAACACATTTTATGAAGCCAACATCACACTAATACCAAAACCGAATAAGGACAACACACAAAAAAAAGAAAACTACAGACCAATCTCTCTAATGAACACCGACGCAAAAATCCTCAATAAAATCTTAGCCAACAGAATCCAACAGTGCATCAACAAGATAATCCACCATGACCAACTAGGATTTATCCCAGGAACACAAGGATGGTTCAGTATTAGAAAGTCAATAAATGTAATACACCACATCAACAAAAACAAGGAAAAAAACCACATGATTATATCAATAGATGCTGAGAAAGCTTTCGACAAAGTTCAGCATCCATTTATGATGAAGGCCCTTGGAAATCTCGGGATAGAAGGAACATATCTTAACATAATAAAGGCCATATATGACAAGCCCACAGCCAATATCATTCTCAATGATGAAAAGCTAAAATCCTTTCCCCTAAGATCTGGAACAAGACAAGGATGCCCTGTTTTACCACTGCTCTTCAATATAACACTGGAAGTCCTGGCCAGAGCAATAAGACAAGAAAAAGGTATACAAGGTATCCAAATAGGGAAAGAAGAAATAAAATT
>JAGFMF010011401.1:1901095-2003932 GCA_019455555.1 Galemys pyrenaicus
ATTCAAAAGAATACCTGCACCCCTATGTTTATAGCAGCACTCTTTACAATAGGTAAGACCTGGAAACAACCTAAATGCCCAAAAACAGATGAGTGGATCCGGAAGCTGTGGTACATAGACACGATGGAATACTACTCATCAATCAGAAATGAAAAACTAGGCTCATTCATGGGAACATGGATGGATCTGGAGGGGATTATGCTCAGTGAAGTAAGTCAGAAGGCAAAAGAAAAATACCAGATGGTTCCTCCCCTAGGAGGAACATAAGGGAACCAAAGGAGGATCAAGGAAAGGAAAAAGAACAATAATAATAATAACAATAACAGCAATAAAGACATAGAAACCAAAAATGAGGAGACAAGGACAGACTGGGGACACCTGGTGGGGAGGGGGGGGAGGGTTGGGGGAAGATGGGAGCACGAGGGACTGAGGTGATGGTGCACTGGTGATATGGTGATGGGGAATACATGGAGATTACAATTGATGTCAAATATATATAAATTTTAAGTTTAAAAATAAAATCAGAAAAAAATTCCTTTCCATCTTTTTAAATACAATAAATTTTAACTGTAGTAAAGCACACAGCTTACCTTCTTAACCATTTTATGTATACCTTCTATAGTGTTAACTGTGTATATGTTCACATTGTTTTACAACCATCCCCACCTCCATCTCTAGAAGTTTTTCATCTTCCCAAATTGGAACTCTGTCCCCATTAAATAATTCCATATTTCCCCTATCTCATCCCCTGGAAACTACCCTTCAACTTTCCTGTCTCTGAGTTTGACTACTCAGATATTTAGTATACTTGATATAGTGTACAATATTTGTCCTTTTTTTCATTTAATATAATGTGCTCAAGGTTCAACCATGTTGTAACATTGGCAGAATTTCCTTCCTTTTAAAGGTTCAATTTCCATTTTTATGGATAGAACACGTTTTCTTTATCCAGTTATCAATCATAGACTTGAGTCTATGACTTGAGTTGCTTCCACCTTTTGACTGTGAGTAATGCTGCTATTCTTCATGAACTTTTAGTGCTCCACTGATTTGTTATGATTCTTCAAATGTTGATGGCCTTCTCGTTATATTTCCCACATTCTGTTTCCTTGCCATTTCCTCTTTCTCTCCTTTCTCCCTTATTTTATCTTCTCGTTTATGTATTTTTCTTTCTTTGTATTTCCTTTCTTTCTATGCTCCTCTTAACATACTTTTCTCCCTTCACTTCCTTTCACATATGGAAGAAGAACTTGCTGCACAAAGCCACTATGTGTTTATAAAGACCAATCAGCACAGTCGGCATACTGGCAGTCTGAACAAGAGGCAGCCCACATTCCAAGAGGAATAGAAAATTCAAACATCAGTGGCTGTAACATAAGCAGAAAGGGGAAAAGTATAAATATAGTATTTCTATTATTCATTAAGAGAGGTTGGTTTGAGGTTGGGGCTACCCAGGAAGGCTTCATGAAGGACTGACAGTTAACCTAAACCTCAGAGTTGGATACAATTTGACTTTAAAATAGTGGTAAAAATTGTCCAGCTTGGAAAATCAGTGTGAGTAAAAGCATAGAGGTAGGGAAAAGATTCTGCCTTCTGCACAATGTTCTTGTCATTCTGTCATTCAGATCTCTTTTCTCAATAGTTCTTTTTAACTATTAAATTTTCAAAATAATATGTAGAAAATTTTATATATGTATATGCATGTAGTAATTTAAATTGGACAACGAAAATTGTTATTTTTCATATGCTTTGTTCATTTTTATTGGTTTTAGACATTATCTCTTGCAAATATTTTTTCTAATTCAATAATTTTTCTTTTGCTTTTAACATCCTATTGTTCTTAAGAAAATAATTGCTCTTGAAACAAAAGAACAGCATCTCTGTATTTCTGACTAATGGTAATAAGTCATCTGAATTAAAAGTTTGAATGAATAATTTAAAATTTTAGTTTTATAATGTTAAAAACATTCTGTCCCTTGATTATCAAACTAAGTCTTAGCAATTAGAGCTCTTTGGAAACATGCTTTAGTAAATAGATGATAGCTTTATTTTGGTGAACATTTTTCATTTATAAATGAAAAGTTTACTTTTGACTAGACCAAATGCATCTTAATAGTTTGTGCTGTTGATTTGCTTAGAGAAAATTTTATCTTTAAACAGCTCAAACCATAAATTATCATAAATTATGAGTTAATGGTTTTCCAATCAATAGTAAAATGAAACAGTTCGTATATAGTTCATTTTATTATTATAATTCTAGGTTTCACTTTTGATCATGCGTAATTTGTTAAAATACCTTATTTCCTGTACTCCTACCAGTTTTACTGATAACATCAAGTGAAAGGTGTGAGAGGATTATTTTGGAAAACAAAGACATTCCTTATCCTTGGTCTGATGTTGTAAGATCTCCAAATTTGCCTCTTTTTTTCACTGTCTCACCCTCCCCTATAGAGATAGTCTGCTTTCGGCCTTTATAGGGCTGTTTTCATAGCACATCTGTTCATGCTCCTTCTCTTTTTAAGGATCTATAATACCTCCCACTTGCAGGTTGAAATCTATTTGAGAGCAGAACTCTAAATTCAGAAAAACCTATATTCATATCCTATGTCTGCCATGTATTATGCGGCAAAGTGAATCATTCATTTTCCCTAACTATCACTTTCCTCATTTGTAAAATGGGAGTGGCCTTGACCTCCTTAGAGGGTTGTAGAGAAATTGAATGAGAAAGCAGGTAAAGCCATCACTTCATTTTCTGGTCTAGAGTCAGCTCTCCAGTCATAGTGCTCTGATTCTGCACTCTGGCGCACCCCCAGCAGACCATCAGCAATATCCCACCCTATACCTATACTCAGGCACACCGGCCATGTGCGTGCAGTATCCAAACACTCTGCTCTGCTGCACTCTGTGTTTTTGCCACCTTGTCTCTCTACCCTGAAGTCTTTGTCTACCTGTCAGTTGTCTTGTAATGTCAGTGCATTCTGATGCTCTCCAAGGGACATTCCCTGTCCTGAGTGTCCCTGTTCCCTGGGTCCTGGTGCATGTCTCAGCTGTAGGAATTTCATAGCAAATCACAGTTCCTCCCTTGGGTGTTGACTCCCTTGCTCACATTCTGTCTGACCATATAAATGTTAACATTTCAAATGTATTCTTTAAAAATATTTTTTTAATTGTGAAATATTTCAGACGTGTACAAAGCTATAGTTTGGTACCAGTGTACTCCACCAAATGTAACAAATATAACATTTTTTAATTAAGAAAAAATTGGTTTATAACAGTGCACATGATTCAGAGGTATAGGATCACACCTTTTCAGATGTTTACCACACCAGATACCAAGCTGCCCATAGTCCTACACTATAGTCAGTTGGGCCTCTTTGGCATCCTGCTTATCACCCTCCTCTGACCCCATAATCTCAGTTCATATTCAGGACTTTAAGGTTTGTTGTTGGTTTTGTTTGGTCTCACTTTTCATTTTGTTTCTCTATATTACATATATAAGTGAAACCACCTGATACTTTTTTCCGTCTGACTAACTTCATTTATTTCATTCACATTTTCACGAATGGCAAGAGTTCATATTTTTTATAGTTGAGTAGTATTCCATTGTATATATTCCACTTTATATATACAAATATATATATATATGCCACATCTTCCTAATTCACTCATGTGTCCTTGGGCACTTAGGTTGTTTTCATAACTTGGATATTGTAAACAGTGCTACAAAGAACACAAGGGTGCAAATATCCCTTTGAATTCATGTTTTGGCATTCTTTGGGTAGATACCTAGTAGTGGAATGCTGGATCACATGGTAGATGTGTTTTTAGTATTTTAAGAAACCTCCATACTTTTTTCTGTAAGAGCTGGACCAGCCCACATTCCCAACAATAGTGTACAAGTGTTTCTTTTTCTCCAAATCTTTGCCAGCACTTGTCGTTTCTGGTTTTTTTTGATCTGAGCCATTCTTCCCTGGTGTGAGATGGTATCTCTTTGTGGTTTTAATTTGTATTGCCCTGATGATTAGTGATAATGAGCATTTATTTATGTGCCCTATTGGTTGTCTGTATTTGTTCCTTCCGTGAAAGGAGTGGAAGACACTTATTTGATCTTCTTTGGAGATGTGTCCATTTCATTTGCCTGCCAAGTTTTTGATTGGTTTATTTATTTTCTTTTTACTGAGTTGTATAAATTAATTTTAGATCTTAGATGTCAAAATCTAACATGTACAATGTGCAAATATTTTCTCCTTTTTTAAATGATAGTTGTTTTTTTTTTTCACTATGTAGAAACTTTTCAGTTTGGTGTAATCCCATTTGTTTATAGTCTCTTGTTTCTCTGCCTGTTGGCGACAAATCCACAATACATCACTGAAACCAATGTTGTGAATGCATTTGTGGTTTCAGGTCTTATATCCAAGTCTTTAATCCATTTTGAGTTAATTTTTTTATATGGTGTGAGATAGTGGTTTAGTTTCATCCTTTTGCATCTGCCAGTCCATTTTTCCCAGCACCATTTGTAGAAGCAGCTTTCCTTTCTCCAGTGTATACTTTTGGCTCCTTTGTCATAGATTAACTGTGCCTAAGTGTGGGTATATTTTTTGACTCACAGTTTTATTCCATTGATCTATTTTTTATGCCAGTACCATACTGTTTTTGATTACTATAGCTTTATAGCATAGTTTGAAGTCTGGGAATATGATATCACTGTTCTTTTTCATCAGGATTGCTTTGGCTATCCAGGGTCTTTTGTGGTTCCATATGAATTTCAGTAGTGTTTTTGTCCTTGGTAAGCTCTTATGATCCTCTAGAGATCACTATGAACAAATGCAACTTTCTAAAGAAGTATAATTTTACAAAAAACTTATTTTCCCATCCCCTTCTCTCTTTATTATGGAAACCATTAATCTCAAGTTGGTGTGATTCCTTCTAATTCATGTTTTCTTTTTTTTTTTTTTTAAAGATTTATTTATTTATGCATACAAGCACTGGGGTACAGGCCAGAGGTGTGGGGGGGGGTGAGAGGATTCACCACAGAGAGCNNNGAGCAGAACAGGCAGATCAACGGAAGTACACTGCTGAGGGGAGCAGCGGGCACAGCAGGAGAGGTCTGCCACACCATGTGGGTCCCCCCCTGGCCGGCAGCAGGGATCGAACTCGTGCTACAGTGGCTGCGGTCCGCTTCATAGTGCGTTGCTCAACCCACTGCGCCACCAGGGAGGCCCCTAATTCATGTTTTCTATTTCTTTAATATGTATTTCCATCCCCATAATGCCAGTGAATAACATTTGTGTATTTTTTTCTCATTATATTTATTTAATTGTATTTGACAACATTTGTAGTCCCTAGGGAGTTCCCACCACCATTTCACCCATGCACCATCACCTCAGACCTTCGTGCTCTTAATGCCCTCCTCCCTGCCTTTGCCCTCCCCTCCCTCTGCCCCCACCATGTACATGAGTGTTTCTGTTTTATAGTGGTTACTCTCATGCATAATTAAATTAAATCTAAAAGTAATCAACATATTCTTAAAGTAAATGGTTCTTACCAACTTTAATACTAATCAACTTCTCTTTTATATTTCACATCTTTGTTGTGTACTATATTTGTATTATCTTGTTTTTAATCCTAAAGTTAGTTACAATGACAATACAAAATTATTTTTTTCATGATGCTTATTTAGATAGATATATCAATTTAAGTTTACAATTGTTACTTCTCCCATGCCCTGGTCCTTCAGGGTTAATGTCCCTGTAAAAGAATTGCCTTCAGAAGTAATTTCCTATGAAAATATTTTCATTTTACCACACTCTTGTCCTTTCACTTTTATCTTGGAAAATTTCAACCTGCAGAAATATAAAATGAGTATCACACTCCCTCCAACTATATTCAATAACTGTTAGCATTTTCACACACACACACACACACACACTTTTAGACTGGCACATCTGAGAATTTGTCACTTGCATCCCACTTGAAATACTCCAGTATCTATCCACTACAAACAAGAACATTCTCCTACATAAGCACAATAAAACTATCATTCTTTCTAATTCAGCACTGATTTAGTACTTTTATCTAATAAATAACCCATATCCAATATCCTTAATGATAATAATAAAGACCTTCATAGCTTTTTTTCAATGCAGCACTCAACTAAGGATTATCCATTGCATTATTTTTCATGTCCCCTTCATTCCCTTACCCTTAATGTCAGTTTCCTGGCCTTTTGTTTGCCTTGACATTGACGTTTTGTTTGTTTTTGTTTGGTTGTTTTTGTTTTTCAAAAAATCCAGGCCAGTTGTCTTGTAGACAGCTCTTCTATTTTGAATGTTTAGGATCATTTCCTCTTTGTTAGATTCAGATTAAACAGCAGGCAATACTATGCCCTTCTCAGTGACCCACATCAGAGGTCACTTGTCAGTTTGTCTACTTACTGATTGTTTTTGGGTAAGTGATTTTTGGGTAAGTGGAGGCCTACAGCTGTCTATAAATGTTAAGGTACTTTTTTTTTTCTTTGTAATTCATTTAAAAATCTGTGGTTAATGCTTTGAAACTAAGCGACAATTTTGTTTACCAATAATCTCTACCCTGTGTCACCTTTTCTGACGTCTATCTCAAATGTTATCACAACGTTAATATACCAGTGATTTTTTAAAACTTATAACATTTTAACTATGTTTAAGTCAATATTCTCCTGTAAAGAACTGCTTTACCTTCTCTTTTATTTTTAGAATTGGCTCATACTCTTTTTGTTAATTCAGTATTTTACACTTTAGTCCTTCAGTTACTCGTTTTGATGCTGAAATCATTCCAGACTTTACTGGTGAGAGTTAATTCAGTATTTCCCATATATTTTCAAAGCATTCATATGTGATTTTGAGCATGTCTCACTTTCTGCAACAGCAAGGTATTGTTTTCCCTAACCTATATATAAAAGCATATATTTTCTTGTATACTCATCATCTTGTTCAGTTTTGAGTTAATATCCTGGAAATCAGTTCACAGAGATCTTCACTATTCTCTTTTTTTATATATAGCTGCTTCATCCTTCTTATACCATTTTACCAGTTTCCTGTATATAGATGTTTAGACTATGTTCAGAGTATTTCTGTTGCAAAGAAAGCAAAGTGAGAATTTTTGCTTACACTTTTTTGTCGCTGGAGGTGATTTTACACTCATTCTTGAATGATAGTCTGAATGTGTATAAAGTTCTATGTGGATAGTTTACTTTCTTTCAGCCCCTTGAAGCTATTATTCCATTTTCTTCTAGCCACTTTATTTTTCTGATAAGAAATCTGTTGCCAGTTCAATTATTCTTTTTGGGTAATCTTTCTCTATGGTTGTTTTTTAAGATTTCCCTTGTCTTTGCTGTCTGCAGTTTCACTAGGCAGTTTATTTCCTCCTGTTTAAGAATCATTGTTTCTTAAGTCTAAGGAATCAAGTCATTTTCAATTCCAAAATTCTTAACCTTATTTTTCTAAATATATTGCTTTTCTTGATCTTACTCTACTTCTAGAACTCCTATTTAAACATATTTTGGGCCGCTCTTATTAGCCTCACTGTCATAGGTACTCTCTCTTTATCTGTCTCTATGACATTCTGATAAAATCTCTTAATCTCGCTTCCATCTAATTATTTTCACATTAGCTCTATATTATCTGATATTTATCCTCACTTTTGAGTTTTTAATTCCAGTGACTATATTTTTCATTTTGCAGAAGTTATATTTGCTCTTGTTTCTTAGTATTTTATTTTGTTAGAATTTTACTTTTTATTTGTTTATTTATTTTAAGCTTTATTATTTATAGTCTTTCCCAAACTACTTCATTGTCTCAAGTTCAGGAATGTAAAGTTTGTTGTTTGAGAATGTTGATACTTCCTAACGGTGGCTATATTTTATATGAGTGTGTCTTCATGAATTGAAAAAATGTTACTCTGCCATTGTTTCATTAGTTCCATTGTTTTGGAAGTGGTTGAAATAATTTTTCAGATTAAGGAGTTCTATAAAATGCAGGTAATATTTCTATATCTTTTTGACCTTTCTTATTGTTTGACACATACTAGTTGTCTTATTTTGTTCTATCAAGCTTAGCTCTGAATTTCAAATGTCTTTCTTACATTTTGCCTAGAATCTTACATGCTTACAGCAAGGATTGGATCAGTGATAGCTCATTCTGCCATATAGTGAAATATCAGAAATCTTCCAATAGAATTTTTTATTTGATAAAATATACATAACATTAAACTTGCTATTTAACCATTTTTAAATATATAGTTCAGTGACATTACTTTCCCTTTTTATTTACTCTATTTTTTCTCACATTGTTCACTTTCTTTCCTCAGGCATATTCCCCATAGAATTTCCATCACCATCACCAATTCACCTGTGCACCATCACCATAGTCCCTTGTATTCTTCCTGCCCTCATTTTGATTCCTTTCCCTTCCCCTCCCCTGCAAACTGTCTCTGATTTATAGTTGTTTGTTTATTTTTGTTTTGTTGTTGTCGTTTTTTCCTTAATCCCCCATAGTCTTCCTACAAGTGAAAGCACCCGGTATTTTTCTTTTTCCTTCTGACTTACTTCACTGAGCATAATCTCTTCAAGTTCCATCCATGTTGCTGTGAATGACATGAGTTTATCTTTTTTGATTGCTGAATAGTATTCCATTGTACATATATACCATATCTACTTGATCCAGTCATCTATTTTTGGACACTTGGGTTTATTCCAGTCTTACCAATTATAAATAGTGCTTCAGTAAACATAGGGGTGCATGTATTCTTTTGAATTAATGTTTTTGTGTCCTTTGGTTAGATCCCTAGGAATTGCTGGGTCATATGGTATTTACTTTCTTAATATTGTGGAGCCATCACCAACATCTATTTCCAAAATGTTTTTATCACTCCATACAGAAGCTCTGTACTAATTAAGAAAATAATCTTCCATCCATTTCTCTCCTACCACTTCTAGTAAGTTCTGTCTCCATGAATGTGAATATTTTAAATATTTCACTGAAGTAGAATCATTCAATATTTGTCTTTTTATGTCTGGCTTATTTCACTTAATATAATGTCTTTAAGGTTCATCGACGATGTAGTATGTATTGGACCTTCATTTATTTTTATGAGTGAATACTACTTCACTGTTTGAATGTACCACAACTTGTTTACCCATATACCTCCTGATATGCACTTGCGTTGTTTCCATATTTTGACTATTGTGAATAGTTCAGCAATGAATAATCACATGCAACTATCTATAAGAGTCTGTGTTCAGTTCTTTGGTGTATATCCCTAGGGGTAAAATTGCTGTGTCAAATGGTAATTTTGTGATTTTTGATTAGACTAAATCACAAAAATGTAATAATCTAAAAACAAAGATAGTGAGGGTCTTACTTCACTTTCCTCTATTTTATTTTTGGGTTTTTTTATATATTTTTATTGACTTCGCCCGTGTCTTAACATTATAAGATTTACCCCCTTCAGGTATAGTTACCATAGTACTCCCACTACTTCCCATACTCCTCCACCATAGTCTGTTGTACTCTCTCCCCATTCCCATTCTTGCCTCTCCCCCTCTCAGATGCCTCCAACTATGCTCAGCTTTCAAAGGTTGGTTTTAATGTTTGGCTTTGTCTGGCCCTTTCTTTGGTTTCCCCATATTCCACATACAAGTGATACCATCTGTATTTTCCTCCTTCTGACTTATTTTTCTTAACATAATCCTCTCCAACACCATCTATGTTGCTACAAATTGTATGAGTTAATCTTTGTAGATCACTAAGTAATATTCCATGATGTAGACATACCATATCTTGATCCATTCATCTCTTTTGGGCCATGTAAGGTTAATAGCTTGGCTCCTGAAAATAGTGCTATAATCTACATAGGAGGGAAGATTTCCTTTTGAGTCAGTGTTTTTGTGTTCTTTAAGTAGATACTAAGGAGTAGAATTGCTGGATCATGTGGCAGATCCACAGTTAACCTTTAGTTAGTCATAGAAACCTCCACACTGCTTTTCTTAGGGGCTGGACCAGTGTACATTTGTAGCAACAGTGGAAGATGCTTCCTTTTCCTTTCACAATTCCTATTGTTTCTGGTCTTTTTATATGGACTATTCTCACTAGTGTGAACTTACTTCTACCTTAGTTAATGTATCAGATACTCAGAGTTAAGACCAATGCTTTTCAGCTCTGGATTTGTCTACTTGTTGCATATTGCTCAGCTCTTTATACCGTGTGCATCCAATGTGATTTTCAATGACAATAAAATAGCTTGAGTGAAAATTTTTGCCTGTATCGTTTATATTCAACTGTTAATTCAGGAGAGTGATTTTTTTGTTTGTTTGATTAGGATTTGGTGATAATACTGAATCACTATGTACTCACTCCTTCATTAATACATTATTCCTTGTCTTTTCTGTAACTTCTCTTACTGCTTAGCTTTCCTTTACTCAGCAAACATTTACTGGATATCCACAATTGAGCAACCTTCTTTGTTTCTATGTATACTCATGCAATGAATTTTCCATTGCTTTCTGAAACTAAATGAGTGTTTGTTTTTTGAGGCATTCGATGATAGCAATACAGAAAGGTGTGGGTCCTAAGTCAGTGAATCAGATACATAAAGAGAAAAAAGATTATAGTCTAATACAGTGAGACTGTAAAGAAACACACAGAATGTTCATGAACTTTATTCATAACCCAGTTTATACCTGCTGAAGGCCAACACGCTTTGCATATTAAGATGCAAAAAACAAACATTCATTTATAGTCCAGAAAGTGATGGAAAATTCATTGTACAAGTACACATGGAAACAAAATGGTTGCTCAATCCAGGTGAAGATCTGCTTGGTCCATTTCCCCACAATGTACCTCATGCCAAAGCAACATTGGCAGATCCCTCATAGACTGCTGGCAGTCAACTGTGGTTCAGTCAGCTATGACCAGGTAGGTGGGTCATATGGAAACAGAATAGTGATTCATGTGGAATGGCCCTTTAAAGAATGTGGTAGAAATTTCAAGATATTTGGGCCATCTGGTACAAAAGTCTGTTAGTAATCACCTCCTTCCTTTAAATACTCTAGCAACAAGTCATCTCAAACTTTCATCACAACTAAACTTATACTGATAGTTGTATTTCTTTTTCAAGTCATGTTAATATATTTTAGATATCAAGAGGAAAATCATACTCTTTTGTAAGACAACGCATAAATCAATTTTATATATTTTCTTGTATTTAGAGTAGGAAAGGCTGCACATTTGGGGGGAGTTCAAGAAGGAAAGAAATTGTATGCCTTCAAATAATGGAGAAAGAAGCCACCCCTGTAAGACCTGGGTTGAAGTCTCCTGCTTCTGTAGGCATTCTTTCTACCAACATAGGTAATATTTGGATTCCAGGACTGTCCACTGTGGCACATCTGATGGTCACTCTCCACTTAAGTAGGCAGGAGAGGTAGTAGATTAGGAAGGCAGTCCTTTTGGCTCTGCCTTTTGGCTCATTTTCCTTTTGGTTGCCCTGAAGATTATTTATTCCTGGAACAAGCTTTAAAAATAAATAGGAAATTTCTTGGCACAGACAATAGACAGGCCCATGAGCAGACTGTCTTCAGATACGCTGGAGACTCGCTGGACTTCACTGGACCGAGTTTCTTTCTATTTCTGGTGCTACTGTCATCCAGTTTGGCTCCATTCTCAATCAAGCTTCCAGGTAGAGACCAGATGGCCACCAGTAACTCCAGCCTTAGATCCTGCCTCAACCATGAGACAGATGCCCCTTCTGTTCTGTGGGTGATACTTTTGGCCAGTGTGAAGAGCAACTGATGCAGCCAGGGTAAGGTGGGAACTCCTTGACTCTCCTATTGTGGCCTCTGCTCAGGCTGGAAGGGCCACCTAGCAGCAGTAATCCACCTTTTAGTACTTTTGTGAGTGCCCAGCTCTCTCAAAGGTGAGCACAGGCAGCATACATGGGGCAGGGGTGGTGTGAGTGGTATGTGTGGTCCCCACAGTGCCTGGTGCAGCATCTTCCAAATATGTATAGATGAAGTTGGTTGTATAGATGAAGTTGGTTGATGTGCTGTGAAATCTAAGAATAAACATATATACATTTCCTAGGCACAAACATTTTAAGATTGACTACAGACAAGCTCAGTGATAAAATAATTCTTTAAGACATGTGATCTATGACTTTATCTTTTTGGATACTTAACTTGCTTGAATTCAGGTACTCCTTACCACATTAAATCAGTCTCTTCTGAATAAAAGTTAAATGCAACAGGATTGAAACACAGCCTTGAAAACAGAAATGAGCAGTAGGGTTCATTATGCATCTACACCCCCAGGGAAGGGAATATCTTATATGAGAAAAAAATAGAGGCCAAGGGTAAGCTTCATTTAAAATGTATAAAAATAATAAAAGCACTCATAGATTGAAAGGCCATCTGAAAGGGACTGTTCACTTGCTGGCGATACTGATGTGAACTCATGTTTTTCACAGGGAAACAATGGCACAGTGTATGAACAGCTCCGTGTATTGTGCTGTATCAGCAGACAGCTGCATTATTTTTTGGTGGAATGTGCAGGGCTCTGTACCTCCAGCACACAAACCACAGTAGAGAATCTGAACACTGCAAAGAGAGACAAAACAAAAACAGATTATTCTGCTGTGCAGCCGCTTCACTATAGCACAGTGCTCTGTTCAAAATTGCTTCTTATGGAGCACATTTTAAAAACTATATTTATAAAGTCTCTCTGTTGGAGAATTTGCATGTTTAAGCAAAATAGCTACATGTTGCAGAATATTGCCTGAAGAGGCTGGACTCTTCTGATCAAGGGACCTTACTTTAACACCCTGGAAGGTGCCTGAACTTTCTGAGATCCCTCAAAAGTATTGATTATACCATTCTGCTCCAAGAGCCTGCCTCCTGGGCTGAAGCCCTCCTGGACCTTTTGGGAGCAGAGCCTGACTCCCAGTGGGGTTTGGCACAAATGTGCAGTCCAGGTATATCCAACTGCAAGGGCAGGAGTATCTTCATCTCCCAGATGCCCACATATCAGCCTGTCAGTAGTCCTCAATGTGAATGTTAAGAATGCAGTTCACCTGAAAGGTTAGTTCTTAGGCCCTTCTGCCTGACTAGCTGATTCTTCCTCTCATATCCATCTTGATCAATTATCCAGAAAAAATGATTATTCAGATCATTAAATCCCCAATTAGTCTGGATAATCGACATCCTATTGTATCTCATAAAGTGACACTTGCTGTGGGGCAAGAGGACCTCTTCTCCAGTGTCCCATGACTCCTTTCTCCTCAAGTTCACATGTGCGTGCAGCTCTCTAGACCTGCTCTCTCCCTGCACCCTGATTTTTCAAATGGGCCTCTACAAGATGAACTTGACTCTGTAGGCCCTAAGCATTTTGGAGACAAGAGTGACCCAACTGGGAAATCTCTGTGTAGCCTCACCTTTTTCATTGGGACAACAGCTGAAATGACACATACAACACATGGATCAGCTTGAGTGTGAGTTCCTAAATCAATGTGAGCCTGTGAGATACTCCCTCTGCCTGCAGTACAGCTAGATCTCAAACCCCTGTTTGTCTCAGAGCAAAAGCTTGACCACTGAATTAAGAAAGTGGCAGCAATAGAAATTAGGTGACCTCCCCAAGGTCTTCAGCTGAAGCTGGCTCATGCCAGCCAGTTCTTTTATTGGATTACTGTTTTCTCTCTGGTTCTATATCAGGTGCAAGGGGAGGGAGATCACTTTATGTAAAAATGAGTTAGATGAATAAGAAACATGTCCTTCCCTGGAAGAGCTGCAGGGGAATTCTTAAAATACCCTCACTGGCATATTCTGTCAGTAAGATGCAGGGTGCAAATAAATGACCTGGAAGAGTTGGATAAAGAGCTTGTCTGCTATGGAGACATTTGATATGTACCTGGATGGGTGGTGGAAGCTGGTTATTTGGAGATGAGGTGAGCATTCTAGGTACCTGTCAATGTGAGCAGGGCTTAGAAGGGCAGGGAATGAACGTGTGGCCCCATTCACTTGAACTGAAAGGCATGAGAGAAGTCTAGAAAACAAGCCAGGTGACAGAAGTACTTGAAAGGAGTTAGATGTTTATTCGATGACCTCCCTGAAGGGTTTAAGGCCGAGAAGCTCTGTGATGACAGCTATTTCAGGAAGATGGAGCTAAGTTGTGCAGGAGAAGCAGGAGGATCAGCTTCTGAATTGTGTTCTTCTGCCATGGAAGTAAAACTGCCTTATTGCTTTAAGATTTTGCTTTCATGTACCAGTGCCCATATTGTGAATTCTAACAAGAGGAAGAGTTCCTAAATCTATCTGGCCACAAAACCTTCTTTTCACAATAACTGATGTTCTGTAACCCCTTTGCATTTTTTTTAAAGATTTTTTTTTATTTATGCATATAAGAGCTGGGGTACAAGTCAGAGGTGCCGGGGGTGAGCGGATTCACCAGAGACAGAGTGGGGAGCAGAAGAGGCAGATCTACTGAATATACTGCTGAGGAGAGCAGTGGGTGAGGCAGGAGAGGTCTGCCGTGCATGTGGGTCACCTCCCTGGCCGGGGATCGAACTCGCGCTGCTGTGCCACGGATGTTTCACAGTGCAGCGCTCAACCCTCTGCGCCACCAGGGAGGCCCAACCCCTTCACATTTTTGCATGAACACCTGAGCATCGATAGCACTAGTATTCCAGAGTATGGTTTTAGAAACTGCATTATTCGGAGAGGTTAAAGAAGGAAAAGCCAGGTAGAGGTTGTGATAATTATACAGGGAAAATGTAATGACTACTCTAGCAAAGCTTTAAAAGCTGAAGATAACAAAGGCAACCTTTGACTATTGACAACCCTGAAGCACCACCTCCCCCAGCAGCTGCGTGGGAAGTTTGCCTCTGAGCCCCTCTGCCCTGGGCGCTGTGCATGCTGGCTGTCCACTCACCTGTCCACTTGAGCAGAGGTGAGTGCAGGCCTCCAAACATTTATGGAAGCAAGGAATGGGGAAGCCAAGCATGCAGCAGCCAGTGCGGTCAGAGGACACTTGCCTTCTTTATTGACATGTTGACCTGTTAGAGAAGTATTTGAGTTCTTGGACCAGAAATTGTGTGACATTTCCACTGCACTGCCTCTTCTTACATCAGATGAAGTGGTTTTTATTGCTCTCCTCCCCACCCTTTTAAAACTGAGAGTCTGTGGTCCAGGAGAATGAATGACAAAGAGAGGATAAACAGGAAGCATCTGGGGATGTGAGCCAAACCAGAAGGGAAACCCTCAGGGCATAGCATGGAAACACCCCTCTCTCCTTGTTGGATGAAGCCTGTTTTCCCCTGGGCTCCCTTCTTTGTTTTCCCTCTGCTGGCCTTTCTCTTCTACCTTAGCTCCTCTACCCCATTCCTTTATTTTCTCTGGAATGTATCATTGCTGTCTTGATGACCTTTCCCTCTCCCATTAAACTCTCAACTCCCCCAACCTCCTTGAGTAAGTTCACCAGGGCCTTGGCTGTATTTATCTGTTCTTGTCTCTGAGAGCAGTAAAAATAAGAAAACTTATTTGAGGTGAGACAGATGCTGACCCCTAGCCATTTCTCTTTGCTTTTCCTTCATGTTTTCCTCTTAGTCTTTCATTTCACTGATCTCCTGATATGCTGTCTTAGACTCAGACAGATCAGAGAAAATAAGGAAGCCTGGGGAGGTGACTGATGGGCTCAGATCACACATCTGGCTAGTGGCTGCTGGGAGCAGAGCTCAGGCTTCTCTGCTGCACCATACACCCTTCCTTGGCAGTGCCTACTTTTTAGAAGTTTTCTGCCTTTATTATAGAGGCTGGTCTAGATATTGAAGAAAGGTAAGGAGCAATTCCAGAGGCCCAGTGCTAGGGAGAGCTCAGCATTTCATATCCAGAGAAAGTGCTTTGCAACTCCCTCCTCCCTGGTTAGAGCAAGCACATTACACAGTTCATTTAGGCCTTTATCATAATTAGGGCCAAGTTGCTATGCTGCCTACGTTATTATTGTTTGCCTTTTCTACCCTTCTGCTCATCTTCTCCCATTTTGTCTATTGGCTTCCTGTCAAGCCTTTTAAATGTTTATCACATTCTGCTCTCAGAGATTGGGGCAGAGGTGGGCAAAACTATGTCAGAAATTCAGGGAAAATGAAGAAATGTGTATACTTCTATATACATATAGAAAAACCTCGCTGAAATCACAGAGAGGTTGTGGCAGAAGTGGGAAAACATAAGATTAACGGCTTAAAGGGTTTTCATGCTCCCGAACTCAGAAATGGTATGTTTGCAGTTGCTGCACAAGCACAGCCTAATTGCTGTGACTATTTTTACAAAATGCATTTAAACAACTAAGGCAGCAAAGTTTAAAGCTTGCTCTTGCCATGCAGAGTACTCTCTCCCAACTCTTATTTCAACATGATGTTTTGCTTAAAGACAGAGTGTTAGGTATCTGTGACAATCACTGCGAGAAGTGCTGAGAAATTACTCCAGAGCATTCCAGAGTGGCCTTCACAGCCCACTGAGTGATTAAAAGCTAAATGGAATGTGGAGGAAACGTCCATACAATTTGGTTAATTTACTTGCTTTTTGAGAACTTAAATTTGTAACCATTTGAACTTTTAAAAAGAAATGGTTTCAGAAGTCTCCAAAAGTGAGTATATTTTGTGGATCTAAGTGACCGGTAGGAATGATATATTGTTGTGATAGACCCTGTGAGGCAGTTAACAACTGCTAACTTGAAGGAATAAGGTTTAAGTCATCAAGGCCCGAGGCTGAACAAAACACAGGCTGCACACACCTCACAGATAGACTTGGACCTCAGGGACGTCATGTCCTCAGAGGGAGAAATCAGCAAAACCACTATTAGAGACATGGTCAGTGTTACTGACCACTAGAGTAGGCACAGGGTCCCTGGGGCCAGAGAGGGGGTGCCTAATTAGTCTAGGGGAGGAACCAGTTTGGGGAAAGCTTTACAGAAAGGAGTTAGCTGAACCTTTCAGGATAAAAAGGATGCAGTTGAGAGGTGACACAAGTGAGGTAACACCATAAAGAGGCAGGACAGCATCCTGAGAATGCTATAGCTCTGTTGTGTGTGGAGGCCAATTTGTGTTAAGGGAAGTGATAGGATATGGGACCTAGGGGGTGACTTGGGTTCACTGAGAGAACATGCTGTGTATTTCTATGGGCTGTGGTAATTCAATAAGGATTTTAGACCTAGGAGTGTTTTAGGAAGGTCGTGCTAGTTATAGTATATGGACCAATTTGAGGAAAAGCTTTTGTAATGTCAGATGCGCTATCAGAAGATCTTGACATAAGAGAGTGACAAAGAGGTTGAGAAGGGAACATGCTTGTGAGTTTTGGGGAGAGTGTAGACTCAATGGGATTTAACGATATAGTAATTTATGGGACTAAAGAGAAGAGAGCATCTTCTATGACTTTCATGTTTCTAGCTTGAGTTGGTGGTGGTGGTGATGTCAATGTTTCCAGGGGTCAGAACTATACAAAGAAGATTTCAGGGCAGGAAAAAAGATAAGGTAATGAATTCTGCTTTGCAGAATACATTGAGTTTTAGGTGCCAAGATGGAAATTTCCAGAAGGCAGATTGGCATTTAAACTATCAGGCTGGGGCTAGTGATGGAGATTGAGTCTTAGCCTTTGGATGCTTTTTGGTGACCTCAGATAAGATAGTCAAAAGGAAGGGAGAGAGAGAATGTGTGAAGGAGTAATAAACAGTGAACAGTAAACAGGATAAATAATAGTAGAAAGCAGTAGATGTAAGTATCAGATAGTTGTGGGCCTAAAGCGACTGCTCTGGAGTCATTTTATGAACTATTTGGAGTGGTAAAAGAAGGTTTTTGATAATAACTTGAGGGTCTTCTCAGTGCAGGTCAGGCACAAAAACGAATAAGCCCCATCCCTGTCCTCAAGTGAAACCAACATATAAATAGACAAATTATAGTTCGACTATCTGATTCTGATATAGTTGAGATATAAATAAATGCTATGGAAACAGAGTTCATGTTCTATCTTTTTACAGGAATTATAGTTGTTGCAGAAAATACAAAGAAAGGAGACATATTTAATTCACAGTTCCAGAACCCAGACTCGTCATTGTTAAAATTTTTGTTTATTTCATACAAATAAAAAGGAAACACTTTTAGCAAAATGGAATCATACTACACATACTATTTTGTCAAATTTTCACCTAATATTATCTGTGAACTGTTAACTGTTTACCTGCTATATCATTTTAAATAGTTTCCTTTTCTAAGTTAACTTATGATTCATCAATCCAGCTCTCTGTTTTTGGACATTTACATTGTTTCCAGATTTTCACCATTATAGACAGAATGGCAAGTAGCCATTAGTTGTATCTATCTGAACATCAAATATCATGTCTTTACAATAAATTCCTAGGAGTGGAATTGGCATGCTAAAGGGTGTTCAAGCCCACCTCCTTAGTTGTAAGACATAAATCCCCATGCAAATTTGCTAGCTCTAGTGCAAAAATGGGGAAAGAAACAAAAGGAAATAGGATCTCACACGGCCTGAGAACAAGCTACTTCTATGTCTCTTGAGAAACCGGAAATAGAAATCCCTGGGCCAAGCACTTTCCAGCTACTCAGGAGCCTCATGACTGCTCATCTTTGCTCCTTACAACTCCTGGTTCCTTGTCTTAACAGTCTGTTCCCATCAGACTCAGTTTTATATCACAGCCTCTCGGCTGCAGTGGGGGAACTGTTGTCCTCTCTCTCTCTCTCTCTTAGTTAAATTCTTGAGAAGGTTATTCTGATTGACAGATTCCTACCAGTCACGTGTCCTGTCCGTGTGACTTTGGGTACCGTGTATTGGGAGGTTTGAGAGTAAGGTATCAAAAAGTCACATGCCAGTGAGAGCTGACTGACGGCCTGTCTCCCAAGTCCATATTTGTGACATCATCTTCTAGCTTGAAATCTGCCAGGGGGAAGTATTTGCACTAAGGAATTGCCAGCAGATAGTACTGACAGGGCTGATTGTTGTGTTTATCAGACCACCATCAGGTGCTACATGGAATAAAACTAATTCCTTGAGAAGGGGGTGTTTGACATCTTTAGGATGTGTGATATGATTTAATTCTATTAAAGCTCTGTAGCTGTCATTTCGTTCTATTCTAACATTTAATGTTGAGGAGTGTTTTTGGTTTTCCTTTTTGTTTCTCTTTTGTTGATACTGTATTATATCTCTCTGGACTCTTGTAAGTTTTAGTTATCTGTCCATGTAGCTGAAACATTTTACCCGGCTGTGACTAAAATGCTTCTCTCTTTCTTGGTGCTCACTAAACCCTTTTTATTTGAAGAAGCAAATAAAACAGTTAACTTGTTTATATCAAGGAAGTTTTCCACATTGGTAATTTGATTAATGTTTCTCTTTCACTGCCTCTGTTTCTACCTTCTGGAATGCCTTGTGCTTATATTTGATGTTTTGATCAATCGACCATTTTGCTCGTCTTCTCATCATAGCTCAGTCTATTTTCTCTGAATTCTAGGAAAGTCTCTCAAATCCAGCCAAATAAACTTATTTGATTTTATCATCATCCAATCTATTCTTCAAGGTTTCTACTGCATTTTGGTAACTGTATTCTCATCTAAAAGCAGTATTTCCTGATAACCGATTATTCCATTTTCATATTTACAGTATGTCATTGACTCCTGAATGAGATTTTTATTTGGTACAGACTTTCTAAATCAATTTGATTCAGAAGTTTCCTGACGTGGTCTGTTTCATATGGGGAATATTTCTTTATATTCCTTAAACTGATCCCTTTTTTAGATTATTTATTATGAAGTTCATTATTAGGATCACTTAACTCTTATCTTGCCACATTAATGAACTTGTGAACTGTGATGAAGTGACTACAGTTCAATCTACTTGGAGTTTCATTACAAGACTAGAAGAATTCCTTTAACCAAAATCCTAGAAATTGCTGGATTCCAGCAATAATCCAGAGATTGCTGGGCCCTGCTCTTTCATCTGCATTTAATGTGCCTCGGAAGTTCTCAAAATGGAAGTACCAGTTCCTCAGACTTGTAGTGTGAGTATCAACTGAGAGCCTCTTAGAAATTCAGATTCTCAGATTACATACCAGATATACAGACTCAGAAACTCAGGGGTGGCACCTAGCAATCTCTATTAACAAGCCCTCCAGGTGTTCTAATGCTCATCAAGGTTTGGGAATAGTGTGTCTATTCATTATTTGATTTCTGTCTATCTCAAGTTTAAGCCAAGCATTAGTGCATATTCAGTCTCTCATGCCTGTGCACTTTCTGGGCATTCACAGATTGACCCAGACCCACAGACTAACTGACCTTCCTACAACCTGACCTTGGCGACGTTTGCTAGGCTCCTAGGGGGTCCCTGTGACTCCTCTTCTACACATGGGGAACATCAGATGACTAAGCCTTTGCCTCATATAGTCTTGTAAAAGTTCTCTTATGGATGGTAATGATCCTGATTTGTAGCATTAATATAGCTGCTTCCCTATTTTTTTTTCTTTGACTTTTCTATAGGGATTTAGGAAGTGCAAAATGAATGCATTCTAATCACCTAGAAACAGAAATTTGTTTTTTTCAAAAGGACAGTAGTTTAGAGTAATCTGAGAGAGTGTAACTACAGATACAGGGTTGAGGGGAAACTGTTGCATCCATCCAGGTGGAAGATAGGGAAGACCTACCTGAGACAGGGAGAAGTCAGGCTTCCAAGTACTTTTGAGGAACAATGAATCAAGCTGATGATCAGTGCATTGGAAGGAATCTGGGAGAGGATAGATGAAGGACTGTGGCATTTTCTAGCTTGTCTCTTGGATGTTTTCTTGGAAGAGATTCAAATTGCATTTGACTTAGACAGAATGAGGGCTCTGGGTATGGGGATGGATGGCAGACAGAGCATCAGGATGCGCTGACACTGGTATTAGGACAGAGATAGTATCTTACCTAGGGGTGTTGCACCCCAAACCTTCCTGGCCACAGGCATCTTCAATGCCAGACAGCAAACAAGACAAAGCACCTGTGTTGCCCACACTCCCCTGGGCCTCTCATGTTCCAGTTTGTTATTGATGCAGCAATGTTCAGAGCATTTCTCCAGGTTCCCTGAGAGACAACCAAGGAGAAGTAGCACTTTTTTCTCGGTCCCGTGGTCTCTCCATTCTGTAGATTCATTTGTAGCTTCCCACTAAATATCCCTCAGAGAGTTTGGCATGTTAATTTTCAGGTTTACAAAGCAGCACTGAAGATAATAATGAATTTCTTCACCCATTACCCTCCTCCTATCTGATGTAATTCTTCCCACTCAAAATGTTTATTTTCCTTGTTCCTATATGTATGTGTGACAGAGGTGAAGGGGCAGCCTTCACAGTAACCAACCCACTTGTCTGGTACTTCAGGTCTTAGATTTTCATTCCTAATTATGGTCGTTGTAATTTTCACCCAGCTGGCGATGTGGGGACATCAGCTAGAGTCTCTCAAGCACTCCATAACCTGCTAGGTCCAGCCTCTTAATTTGACCTTGAAAATGTATTTTGTCAGCTCTCTTTCCCTCTTTCTCCTCATCCTGCCAGCGCTTAGAGTCTACCTGCTTATCGCGAGCATGCAATAAAGCAAAATAAGACAGCCCAGTCGCTGAGAGCAGGGACTGGTGAGGCGAGTTCTAATGCCCTGGGCCTTTACCACACCTTGTTTAGAATTAACATCTTGCCAAAGGGCACTATTGTACACTGAGGCAGGAAGAAACATCCAATACAGTATTTGGGAAGAATCTTTGATAACTTGAAAACTTTCTACCCTCTATTAACACAATGGGCATTTAAAAAAAAAAAAAAAGGAAAAGCAGTGAGGAGAAACTGAATGATGTTCCTGCCCTCTAACTTTGCTTAGAGAAAAAAGCACATTCAAATTTCCACTTAGAAACTGCAGTTACAGCTGCACACACAAATGTTCTGTTGCTCAAGTTCCTGGCAAAAGCGATGGTGTGCCTACCATTAGCAGAAACTACCACTATCCATCTCTAGCCACCAAAGTAAATAGTTAAAGTAAATAGTTTTTTTGCCCCAGCAGAATGAACATGAGTGAATGCATAGAGGCTGCTTGCTGGCTGCAGGGGGTTCTCACTGGCCTGTCTCCAGGAGTCTCAAAAGGACTAGCCCGGATTCCTTGCAATGGATAAGAGAGGCTTTGGGCCTCTCCTAGAAGAAGCACAGCTTCCTTCTTCCCTTTGGGGCCTTAGAAATGCTAAAGGAAAGCATTTGTGGCAGTCTCAGAGAAAAGACCTGATTATCTGTACAGAAGGCTTCGCACCTGTGTTCTCCAGCATGCTGAGAAGACACGACAAGCAGCTCTCCCTCATGTTGCTCTCCTAATGGCTGGCCTTTGCTCTACCCTTCCCTAGTGATAAGTGGAAATTGTGTTTTTAACAATTTTCTGTGTTTGCATAAGTGGGGTTTTACCGTAAGTTGTACAAGCCTTTTGCAAAACCCTTTCTACATCCTAAAGAGGGACAATGAGAGTATGATTATAAGACTAACACCTGTGAAGAGTATTTGGCACCACTTTGGAGAGGGGATCAGCCCCAGTTGTACAGAGTTGTGTCCATAATGCAAGCTCCCAGCCCCCGAATAAACTCTTCTTTAAACCTGCACTGATGGTGACCACAGAAGTCTGTTACGGCAGAAAGAACCTGGGTTTTGGTGCCGAGCAGGTCTGTAGACAGAGCTCTTCACCAAAAGGACCCTCAACTCGCTCCACAGACTCCTTGAGGCAGGATGACATGGTCCACTGGGGATATTTGAACAATGAAAAGACAGCACACCTATAGACACTTAGAATAATGCCGGCATACAGTAGATACTCAATGGATGTTGGGTTTGTTTCTGTCTTCTTTCCCCAATTTTCTCTGTGGTTGTTTAGAGGGAAATGTCGCTAAATTGTTATGATTTCAGATTCATCCCTGAAAGTGCTTGCCATCACGTACAAGCTGAACGTTTCTAAGGGGCATGGTGGCTAAAAACATGGGCTCTGACATCTGGGGATCTGGGTGCAGGTCTGGCTTGTCCACTTAAGTAGTTAGGTCACCCATGTCAAACGACTTCACTTCTCCACATTCAGTCTCCTCTGTATGAAAAGCAGTTCTTTTCACTCAGCAAGGAGAGAGGGCAGGAGCTGTATTTCCAACAGGACTTCTGTGCTCTGAACTGGAATAAAAGTCTTTACAGTCTGGTCACCCTCAGGGCTTTCTTGGGGGCTCTCTGGACACCCAAAAGAGAGCTTCCAGACAGATGAATTCCTGACGCATCCACCAGTGGGTCTCCACTGACTGACATTGTGTGGGACAGGCAAGCAGGGGCTGACACTCTTTCCTACCTTCAGTTTCATAGTTGGGATTTAGGAGGCTTAGAAATTGCCTGTGAGGTATTGAGCCAGGTCTTACTTCACATTTGTAGCTGCAGGAAGGTGGCACAGGAGGCAGGGTTCGGGATGGTTCTGGGCAGATGGGTCATCAGGGAAGGAGAGTCTTGGAGCCCTCAGTGGCTTTTCATGCTTTATTTAGTAGAGGTGGCCAGGTACATGGCAGGCAGGGGTGCCAGGAGGCCTACCAGCCTCCCAGCCCCTGGCGCATCTCACCCTCTCAGCTGCTTCTTCTCTTTCTCTGCGCTGCTGCTGCTGCTCCTCAGTACTGTCAGTCCTGTTGGTTCTCTCGGTTCTGTCAGTCGGTCAGTCAGTCCTCACAGTTCTGGCGTCCTCATGACCTGCCCATTTATGCCCGTGTCCCAACTCAGGTGCGCCCACTTGCGCATGCCCACCCTGGAATGCTCATAGCACCGTAGGTGTCCATCATCACAGTGGTGGGAGGGTGGAAAGACCTGATAATTCTCTGACCCTACAACATTATATGTAAAAGGTTATAAACCTGTTGGGATTTGAGAAGTCTTTTAAAATGTATGACTTTTCAAAGCAATGCCATGACTTATTGAAATAGAATTTATTCATCAATAAATGTTGCATTCTTTAATTTCTGTCCTATTTTTAATTAGATATTTTGGGGCATTCCATTTATGAAACACGTACTATGAGCCAGATGCTATGCCATAAACACCTTACATCTGATGTTTTATTTTGTCCTCACAACAGCGAAGCCCATTTCTCGCATAGTAAAAGGAAGCTTGCAGGATCAGAGAGCTAGTCCATGGCAAAGTCAGAGCTTAGAATTCAAGACTTCTGGGCTTCCAGCCCGTGTGCTTTCCATGACACCGTCACTTAAGAGGGGCTATGGTGTGGCACGGCTAACAACCAGACTCAGCCGCTGGCTGCTGCAAGAAATCATCTGTCTCATCTGCTACTATTTTGTCTAACTGCTTTGTCTGGATAGACTTTGGTCACTTGAGAATGCTGCTTGGTAGTAAAAACAATAACCTCTAATTCCATAAATAGATTGAATTTTGAGATGGCTTTCTGTGCAGGAGTTATTTCTTTAGGTAATGGGATTTATAGTCATGACTGAGGTTCCTACCTAAGTTAACAAATGGCTGTTCCTCACCACAGAACTACAGGAGTGACCCTTATAAATGACACATTCTTTGTTTTTCCTTGATTGCTGACAGCAGCTGCTGTGAGTCCTGAGTAGAAGAGTTTTTAGTGACAAAAGACAGGCTAGTGTTATGGGGGTAGGAAATTGATGAATTATCTCTCTATTTGCACCTTCAGAAATAGGTTAATTGTTTCAGTCACTGGCTCTGTCTTGATTAGGAAACATTAATAGCAATTAATGATAGAACTTCAAAAAAGGTATAGGAAAATTAATAGAATTCTTGGCTAACATAAGTTATAGTCATTATCTACTGTATCCAGAACTATCAGGACTGCCAAGCTAGTGATTACAGTGCAAGTGGATTTTTTGCTCTGAATTCTCTAGATAATTGAACAAATCTTTTTTTTTTTCCGGTATAAAGTTCCCCGTAGTGAGCTAATAATATTATTTAGTTTAAAATGCCTCAATTCTACAACTTAATTAAAAACCTTTCAGAAGTTAATTTTATTAATATATGCACATTTTATCTACATGTGCAAATATTATTTGATTATGATGATAAAACTTTTTTAATAAAAAAAGAAACTGCTAAAGTATGGCAAAGAACAATTCAGGTCAAGAAATACGTAATTGTAAGACTGGTTTTTTTGTAGCTTTAATTCTAACCAGCAGTAGAACCAGAACAACTTTTCTTTAGAAACACAATCGATGGAGAATAACAGGAACAACAGAGATAGATAGAAATATCAGGGACTAACACTGGGTGTGCCCTCGCTCTGTGCCTGGGACTGGGTTCGTTACTTCATATGCCATCTTGTTAGAGCTTCATATTTACAGCAACCTTTGCAATGGATGATACTTCTCCTCTTTACAAATAAGGAAACTAAGAGTCAGAGTTGTTCAGAAACTTGTCCAAGTTCACACCACTAACAAGTGGAAAAGCTAGGGTTTAAACATTAATGGGGCAACCAACCAGTGTGCTTGCTCACTCACTCAGTTAAAACTGCCTCAGGGAGGTGGACTTCTCTTAAGATCAAGAATTGGACCCATCCAAAAGTCTTGGACCCATCCAAAAGTGTCACAAGGAAACATATTAGATACTGTTGTCTCCCTCTTGTCAACTCCAGACATATGGGAGCATTTCTCACGGGAGTTGATCTGCCTTAAATTGTTGTTATAGGTTTGGAACCAATGCAGTTCAATCTGGGTCAAACTGTGGTCTGGGTGAAGTTGGCGTCTGTTGTCCCTCTTATCCATTCTTGAGGTCAAAGTTTGTCATCAAATTCTGTCACTCACTATTAAGACTTGATGAACCTAGACTAATTGATTCTATACATATACTTCAGGATTTTATGGATGTTGGTCATTTTATTCAGTGTTGCTCTGCCAGCTTCACCAGTATTAACTTTCATCTACCAGACACTTGCCTCTCCAGCTGCCTTGATTGTTTTTGTTTTTCTTTAAACTTTCAAGTTGGATCTGCAGATCCAGCAATAATGAGAGTATTCCAGATTTTTTTCCTAACCTATAAAGAACACAAATAAGTCCATGTTTCTCTCTCCTCCCCCAGAGTGTTTCTGTAGATTAATTTCAGGATTCTGTTGAGATTCTTAGATAGAACAGTGGAACTCTTCTTTTAATTCCTTTGAACAGAGTATCTATTGAAGTGTTACATTTTGTAATGTATTCAGTGAGGGTTGTGAGGATTTGGAAAAAAGGGTCAGAATGATTAGGGAAATTTTCAGAGGCAGAGAGATTTGATCCAGCCCTTGTAGATGTTTGTAGAGCTGGAAGTTGTATGAGGTTATTTGTAGGTAAGCTGAGGGTGTAGAAGTTGAAAAGGGCAGGCACAGAACTGGGAAGCTAAAGCACAGATACAGGGCAATATCAACAGTGGAAGAAAGATGGTGGAGAAAAGTGGGAAATACGGTTTAATTATTTGGGTGGGGATGGATTCAGAGAGGGTCCTGGAAGCCAGGTGAACCAGCCAGGATGGCCAAGGGGCATTCTGCAATAAAGACAACCTGAAGATCCTGGTGGCTTTCAACTGCAAGTGTTTATTTTCCAATGTGTGATGGCTCCAGTGGGCAAGAGGGCTCTGCTCACTTACCAGATATTCAGATCTGGGTTTGGCGATGTGTCACTGTTCTATAATGCAGCCTTCTCCACAGAAGTCTTTATGTTTACAGCACAGTGTTCAGGGGATTTCCATGGGCTCTTCAGCACTTCTGCCTAGGTAATACAGGCCCCTTCCATTCACATTTCATAGGCAAAACTAGTGACATGCCCTACCATAACTTGTTGAGATGGGAAGGATGATCCTTTCCTTGTATCAGGAAGAAGAAATCCCCAAGTATGATGAGCCTTTATAATGTCTCCCTCCCAGGCAAGCAATTTAGGCTTAAAATTAGCAGGTTTTAGGACAACTGTTGGGGTCTAAGTATGATGAGCATGTGCCATGGCAAGCCCACTAGCTGGCAAGGCAAGGAGACCAGGCAGGGATCTGGGAGGCAGGCAGGTAGGTAACTGAGCCTCCCAGTCCCCTTTGAATCTCTACGCTCTTTCTCTGGCCTCTCACTGGTGTTCTCTCTGGCTTCATCTTGTGGGCTCACCTCTCCTGTGGTCATGCCATTTGTCCTCTTGTGACCACTGCCATAGCTTTTATCCAAACCTCTAGGCTCAGGTGTGCACACTTGCACATGTATGCACACCCATACTCCAGGTGTCCAATCAGACACATGTGCCCTGCTCCCATGCTCCCAAGTACCTTCTGCATTAACACAATCAAGACCACAGTGAGAGCCACAGAGGCTAGTGTCATAAAAAGCCTTATTAATTCATTTATCCTACAGCATGTGTTCCAGGAGAATTAGTACAGCATTTGAAATGTCCACTCTGGCTGCAGAATTTCTCAGCCAGTTTCTCCTCCCCTTAGACTTTTATCTCTACTGTTTGGGTGTGATCACACATAGACCTCTTATTGGAATCAGGATGGGTTGGTTTTATGTGCTTTCTTTTACTCTTTGATAAACAGGTGAGTATAGGCTAAATTGAAAAAATGAAGTCACTTAGCATGGAATTTCCCAAATTGAATGATCGTACTTATCACCAAGGGAGTTTGTTATTATTTAGGTACTGATTCAGTAGATCTGGAGTGAGACCCAAGATTCCGTCCTAGCCAGTTCCCAAGAGAGGCTTGTCCTACTGGCTTCCCAGCTCTGCTTTGAAGAGTAAGGAGTTGGTTGACACGTAACGAGTATATTGTGTACTCACCATGTGCTGAAAGCATGATTTTACCCTTTGAATGAATCAGAGCTCAGGTACCAGAGTGTGGCCAACAACATAGGCTTCATCAGGGAGCTGAGTCAACTCCACAGATCTGCTGGTTTAGAATCTGTGTTTGGACAGGGTCTCCAGGTGATTTATATGCACTCGAAGGTTTGAGATGCTACACTTTAGAAGATATAAATAAAAAGGTCTTAACATTTGTAACATGGCTTCCTAGTGTTCTGGATACTGAAAATACTGATGTTAAATTAAGATAGTGAGTGAGTTGAAATTAATCAGAGAAGTTTCTCTGAGGAAAATCAATTTTGTAAGAAAGAAGAAGAAAAGTCTATTTTTAAGTGTAATGAAAACTTGTATTTTATCATCATTTATAATCTCTTATCTATAGTCATTTCTTTGAAAAATCTATCTAGAAAATAATAATTATTTCCGCATTTGTCTTACTGAGTTTTATAATTTTTTATCTTATTTTTCTTTATGGAAATAACAGCAAATATGTATGACCTTATTCCTCCCCCTTTTATGCCCCAAAAGTAACGCACCATACATATTGTTCAGCACTCTGCCTTTTTCACTTAACAGTATATCATAAAGATTTTTCCCTATCAGTCTAGAGAGAACTTTCTCATCATCATTTTCTAGAGTTGTAAAGCATCCAATAGTGTAGATGTACTATATTCAAGTCTGATTTTCAAAATAACATTTTAAAGACTTTTCCAATACTTATACATGGAGGTCATACCCCAGGAAATAATTACTAAACTATGATAAATTTCTATGCCATTTTTTGAAAACTATCTCCTTCATGTAATCATCACAAGTTCTAATTGGGGTTATTTTATGCTAATGTGTCTTTCCCAAACAGTAGTTAATTTCCAAAATAAAAAAAAAATTGAACATTTAGTATCCACGAGACTTTGTAAGAACGCCACCAAAAGCAGCTCTCTCTTTTGGAAGGAAAAATTTTGGGGGATAATCCTTGACTTATGTTCAGGTATATATAGGGTCAATTCTAAGCTCCTTAGACCCCCTCTACCTCCTTAAGTCAGTTTCACCAGTCATTTGTAGGCTAGTTGATCCTATGCTGGTTACTAAGTGTGCCATTCTGGCTTAGTCCCTTTCTCTTTCTCTCTTTTTTTCTGGCTTTTCGGGCAGTTTACTGCTTATAGACAATTTGTTCATGTATTGAACAGAAATTGTCAATTTTTCAAGTAATTAAATGGTTTCCTTACTGGACGTTTTGGGAAAGGTTTGATGGACATGCCTGTTGTTTTAAAATTTGTCATCACTGCTTTTGGATTTCCTATAAATTCTCTATAATTCTGTTTTCACACTACCTCACAGAATGCCAAGCACTCATAAGACTGCTTTAAAACCACACAGGACTGCTAAGTCTATGAAATGTGCTTAGTGTACATTTGTTTGAATTGATAGTTTGCACAGTCCAGATCTGCTGAGTAATCATTGACCTTCCACATTTTAAATAGGCCCACACTGATCCGCTTCTTTCTTAATATATTTGAACAATCACATAAATGGGATTAGGACTTTATTTTTTATTCACCTGACTTCCAATCTATGTGAACAGACTTCAACCAGCAATACATTCCTTCTCTATAACACTTGTGATAATCTATTTATAAGTGTGTATCTTAAGAGGGATCTTAGCTGTGTTTTTTTATATACACAGCTTCTGCTTTATATACTCTCCCTCTCTATGTCATCAATGTTAGATTTATTGTTGCTGTTGATTTTAGACCAAAATATAAATGAGATTGTGTTGACATTTTAAAAAACCTTGCCTCATGGCAGATTGAGTACAGAACCAGTTGGTTTAAATAGATAACCTTGGGTCATATCAGCAAATGTCTTGTTCTAGCTGAGTACTCTATTCTTGTGCTATGGGACTGACTTTATTCATTTAAAGGAAGCTAGGGCAGACAGGAAAAGAAATATTTTCTTCTCTTAAGATCTGCTGATTTGTTTGTACCTCTGTTGTGACACCCAAGGGTAATTCTGATACAGCAACCTCTAACAAAAAGAAAAGAGATGGGAAAACAGAAGGGGGAATTCCTCTACAGTTATGAGTTCTCATTCTTCACTATCAAAGCATCTGTGCACCCAGACTCATTCTGCAGTCTTGTTTGCTGAGCTCCTCATCAAGCACAATGACCCACCTTATTCCCAGAGATGCAGAGGAGAGTAGAGTAGGAGACCAAGAAAGTCAAGATTTACTCTTCTGTCTTACCGTGTAGTTAGATTGGATGTGGCACTGTATTGTAGCCAAATGTGCTAAGCTTTATTATTAATTATTCTCAGGGTTAGGCTTGTCACTCAGGATGATAAATACCCAAAGAGCTAGACCCAGCACCTGACCTAAAGCAATGGGAGCAAGCAGTCTCGCCATATTGATAGAGGGCACAGTCCCACCAGCCCAATTAGAGATGAGGTGAGGTGAAGTCTCTATCCCACCTCCAAAGAGAAATGCTCTGTGGATCTAATGCTAGAAAATGGAACATTGCTCTATTACTCGAATTATTTTGGAATGAACATGTTTCATAGGCTTGGCTTTCTATCATGTTCTTTACACTGTTTATTGTTTTAGAACATACAGTACTCACAGTTGCTTTACGCTGGTTAAGAAAAGATCCTGCAAGATTTTCTGTCTCAAGAATTTACCCTCCTCAGAATGAAAAAAAAAAAGAAATTGACTCTCTGAAAACAGCAGAGGAAGTATCCATCAATATATTTGTATGAATATTTGCTTTTAAGGTGGGAACATGTAACAAAAGAAAATGCTATTATGATTGCTAAATTTTTTTTCAAGTCTGGGTATGACCACCTTTCAGCATTTATGTTTTATGCAACACTAAATATATAAGTGAAAGGTTTTATTTGCTTTTAGATTTTTAATTTAAGAATCTCTGGCTTTATTTAAGATACCAGTCTTATATAAGAAAATTAAAACGAGCATAATCTGTTGATCATTGGGGTGCTCCTTCTGACAAGTAACTGAAACACTGAGAAACTTATTTCTCAAATATCCGCCCCAAAGAACTTTGTATTTTGTACATGACCAGGGGAGGGTATGAAATATAAAGCTTTCAATTTTATGTTCTTCCAATCAAGCAAAGTCTTCAAAAAGTAACAGCCCTGGGAACTCTGTTCACCAGTAATATGGATTCCTAAGCAGGTTTCTTTATAACTAAACTCTGAATTTATCTTGAGCTTCAGCTGCCTTAATTTCTTGGCTATGATTTGAATAGTAGTATCTGTAGCAAGGGAAAATAACTTTAATTTATTCTGGCTTTCTAAGGATCTTTACTGTATTTAAAGGAAGCACAATTGTGATTTTCAAGGTATCACCTGAGCAGACTATGACCCTTTTCCTCATTTGTTTCTTTTTTCTTTCTCTTGTGTGCTCAAAGCATTTATTAAGATAATTTTCTGCTTTCTCATGGAACTCAGGATTGGATACCTTTGTTCTTTGTTTTATTTATTAAAGACACTTTTACAGTTACAAATCCTGTTCTTAAGTCACATGCCATATAGAGAACATCTGATCTTCAGCAGGATTTGAGCCTGGCAAATAGTCACAAACAAGTCCCAGGAGCTCTGTGCTGCTCTACTGAAACTTATATGTAAAACACTAACTAGGAAAATGATGTTACTATCTTAGGAACAGATGTTGATATCTATTTGGAAAATGTAAAGTTAGATTCACTCAATGTGGCAACTACCTGCTGTGCAAAATGAAAATGAAAGTAGATGGTGTTGGTGATTGTTGTACAATAGGGGATTCATACCATGAGATTATATACTTAAAAGTGGTGAAAATGGTCAATTTCATGTTTGTGTATTCAACCACAATTTTTTAAAAAGTTTACTGCAAGTACAAAAAGAGGAGGTCATTTTAACTGAGGGCCTGGGAAGCCTTCAAGGAGGAGGTGATTGTTCTCTGGCCCTGATGGGTAGGTGGGATTTCAGGAGGCAGCAGTGTGGGTGAGGGAAGGTAGAAATGGAGAAACTTGCTACAGGTGGCACACTCTGGACAGGAGTGCAGCCAAGATATTTCAGAGCACCTTGTGGTTGCATGTAACTGAAGCATAGGGTTGCCAAACTGGGAGGGAGGTGCTGTGAAGAGGTCAGGCTGTTTGGTCTTCATCATCTGGGGCCTGGTCTTTACTGGCATGTCTAGGAAGTTGCCCATGGAGTGACCCAGGGGTCAAGAACAGGGCAGTTCTACAGGAGTCTCTCATGATCGGAAAATGTTAACTGCTCAGATCTACTCCATTTACCCTCAGGAATCCTCCCATAGACCCAGGGAGGACACGCTTCACCCAAGACCTTCACTCCATGTCACTCAATGGGTATTTATTGAGCACCTACAACATGTTAGGCACTGTTCTAAGCCTGTGGAAGTATGTCTAAGATAGAACAGGTAGAAATGCCTGTGTTCCTGATCTTGAGTTCTTATAGAGAGAGAATACATAAAACAAGCACAGTAAGTGATAGGTGAGATTGGGGTAAGCTCCATGAGGAAGAAGGCCAAGGAAAGGGGGGTGACCTTATTATGAACCCTCTAGCTTGAAAGGGAAAAATAACTGGTCAGGATAGCTTGTGTCCTCAAAATGATGGCTTTGTGGTCATTAAAAAAAAAAATCAGATGTAGTTTTGATATCTCGCTTCCAGTTTACTAGGTATACTTCCTACAGGCCTATCAGTCTCTAAGTATTTTTTATTTCTCACTTGAACTTTGGAAAGAATTTTTTGTCAACTTGCTTGAATGGAGAGGACTAGGTCTTCAAAGACCTCTGCCAAGGGACCCCACTGTCCTTGCTAATAGCCTCAAATGGGCACTAATTGCCCTGGTGGTCTTAGGCTCCATGCCCAAATGTTTGACAAAATTATTCAAAGGCATTTCTTCTTGCAGCTAAAAGTGACCTATTATGTTCTCAATCATTTCACAATGCCATTCAGAAAACTGACCTAATTTCATTTAAAAAAAAAACACTGATCCCTTCATCTGCCGTATCTGTGTTGAGTCCCCATTTTTATTGGTTACTGGTCTTCTACGATATACTATCATGCATTTATACATTTAAATAAAAACATGTTATCAGCTGCTGTCTCTTGAATAGCATATTCGAATCAGGCCAGTGTCCAGTCATGCAATTCCTAAATCCACACTCATGTTTTATGGCTGGTAAATTTGTACTCACCCCCAAAATAAATAAATAAATAAGCCCACTGTAGAATTGCCTGTTATCACCTTCATTTTTCTCTGCCCAGTAAAAAGCTGATGAAAATACATTCTTTGTTACACACCATTCATTTCCAAATGTGCAGGTTTTCAAATATGTTATAAATGAGAAGAAAAGAAACTGCTGGATTATTTGTCAAACTGTCATATTATTTTATTTATCGTCTCTTGTCAATAGGAAAGTCCAGAAGTGTATTGAGATAAAAATGGAAGTACATGTAAAGATAAAATTGTAAATGGGATACACTACTATATTTTCTCCTATTTTTCTCTCCCTCCTAATGTTGGACAGTAAACAAGAAGAATCGAGTGGGCTGGTGCTCATGCATCTCCAGGGAGCAGCCAGAGCTATTGTCCTGGGTCTGTCCACACTCACTGTGCCCCTGCCCCACTTTCTTCCCTTTAGCCCCCCTCCCCCATGCCAAACTGCCAAGACAGTCGAGAATCATGATTGGGGTCTAGGTAATAAATGATAAAGGGCATGGTGGTTGAAAGAACAGGGAAGTTACCTTTGATACTTCTACATACAACAAATTATGAATCCAGGAATTTATAATCCACTTCCCCTGTTCAGGAACTAGGCTGATAGAAATTAAAACATGAAAAGGGTGAGAGGAATTTTCTATTTAGTGAACAAGACTTTTCTTCTCAGGATAAAAACTGCTGTTTATTTCACTTCCCACAATTAAAATGCATCTTAAAATTGCCCATATTCTGACTGGAGATACTCCCATCTTGGAGTCCTAGGGAATTGTTATGGGACTGGGAGAGGGGTACCCCAGAACCCCCAACCTGCCTGCTCTAAATAGGTTCTGCCATCCACCACATCAAGACAAAACATATAGAACTGTCATACATCTAGTATGTAACAAAGGAAAGAAAGAATACAGTTTCCAAATCAAGCACCCAAAGTTACCCATACCCTCGTGAGTAAAAGTCCAACTAGACAGGGTTGACCCAAACAAGGCCCAAAAGCCTGCCACAAGTCTGAAGCACTGTCTGGTGGGGACACATAGAAAAGAGTCAGAAACAGCCAGACAAGTCTGGGAGGAAAAGAGCAAAATCAAAACCAAGATAAAAACTGCCATTGTTAACCTCCCCACGGGTCTCTCACCCACATCTGTTTCAATCAGTCCAGAGACAAGAAGCAAGTGCAGTTTCTTCACATGTCTCTCTGCTCCACGTGCCTCTTCCAGATCTCCTTGCTCATCATCCAGCGTCCTTTCTTCTTCAGTCTCCTCTCCAGCTTCTTTTCCTCCCTGCTCAGCTCCACCCTCCTTTGGGTAGTGCAGGAAACCTGACACGTCCCCTTTTCCTGAGGCCTACCCTATTACAGAATGACCTGGGTCTACCTGCGGCCTCCATTTCTTTCACTACAGAGCATTTTAACAAAAAAGATTATATGGGAACCCATATAGGCACTTAAGGGTTCTCAGAGATAGCTAGATTTGAGTGCAGCTCTTAATTTCATAAAGAATGGGTGTCCTGGGGAATTCAATCTTTCAGGGTTTGAGCTGTCAAGACTCTTGTTCCCCACAGTGGCAAGAGATCAGATGCACCTGTTGAGAAGCTTTTGTAAGCAGGAAAGAACTTAATCCCTTTGCCAACATTTAATAATACAGGGAAAGATGATAGACTCCAAGCTGTTGCAAAACAATTGGTAAATGGAAAATTTACTTGATATTTTTTTACGTAAAATATCTTGGATATGTTTTTACCCCCCCCCCAAAAAAATAATACCAATGTACCCTGCTATGCATGGGATGAAGTCAAGAATAATCAAATTTTGATCAGTTGCATTGTGGTTTATATCATCAGAGTACTAGTTGAGGCTGGCTAGAGCCGGCCAGTTTGTGGAAACAAAACTATAGTACTGAACAAAAGCAACTCACATTCTGTAGCATTCCGATGTATTTTAGGTATAGTGAGATACTTTGTAAAGGTCAGGGTTTTACCTCTATATATCTCTGCATTCCATAGCAATTGGCCTGCAGGGTAAACTCAAAGATTCATCTTCAAAAAATTAACAGAAGTAGCCTTGATTCCGTATATGGGAATTCTGTCCATTTGGATAAAAGGATAGCTTCTCCTTCCTAAATACCATGACCTCTGTCTCCCACTTCTTTCTCTGACCACCTGTCTCAGCATCCTCTTCAGACTTCCCTTGCTGCCCTTCAAGAGTCAGAGCAGCCTGGGGTTTTGTTCAATATTTTCTGTTCCCATTCTTCACGCTCCAGGAATGGTCTCGTTGGCTCCTAGGATATCAGTCACCTCACACACACACCACTGGCCAGCCAGTGCCCACAAACCTGCCCATCTGGAGACCTCAAAGACCCCTCAGGTAAAACATGAACCTTTTCTCCAAAACTATTTCCATTCTTTTCCCTCCTAACTCACCACCAAATCACACCCAGTCCTGCTCTTTCTTCTAAGTCTTCTCCCTTGGTGTGTTGCACTGTCATCTACCAAACCACTCAGGCCAGAAACCCAGAGACTTCCTAATCCCAATCTCAGACTCCTCTGTCCTGCCCACCTCCTTTTGCCCCTGACTGTCTCTGTTGTTTGGTCACAGCTTTGTTCCTTCATGTCCTTCATTGGCTCTGCACTCCTTCCTGGACAAAGTCCAGGCTCCCTAGATGTCCACCTGCCTCTACATCCTCTTCTTTACCTACCCAGACCTCAGTTTCCCTTCAAAAACTGCCTGCAGTTTTCCAAATGAGCCAAACCAGTATTTCTTTTTTTTGTTTTTGTTTTTCTCTGTTCCTGAAATGCTTTTCCTCCCATGTCTGCTTAATGAGTTCCTTCAGGATCTGGCACAAAGGCACCATGTCCCGCCATTACGCTCCCTCCACCTGCCCTACACCCACAACTTGTTTGTACTCACTTTGTTAACACAACTGTCTTCCTCTAGTACACCCAAGCCACCTTGAAGACATTTGATGTCCTGAAATTAAACTTTGTGTCGCCAGTACGCACGCAGAACACAGCACAGTACACTGAGAGAAGAGCCCTTCTTGCTGTTAGCATCCTGTAGTGAGAGTGGCCTCATGCAATAACCAACCATGAAACATTTCGACAGACATAGTTCTTCATTCAGCAAGTACTTCCAGCAAGTTCTTCTAGCCCAGGCACTTCACTTTTTGTAAGAAGATGAACAACACACCCATCCCTCCTTATTCTAGGGGTAGACAGACCTACCCACAGACCCCTACACTAAGGTGAGATGAGAGTCCAGTGGCTAAGGAGCCAGGGTATGTGTGCTGCCAGCTTAAGAAGGATAACTTCTTCTCTGTCAAAATGACAAGTTTTCTAAATTTTGAAGCAATTTTGTTACTGTTATGTCATCTGATCAGCAGATGGATATTGGGAAAAGATGGGGGAAAGCCAAGTAATGTATTGCTTAATCTCTTAAGAGATTAAGAGATTCACAAGCCTTTTACTCTTTGCTTATCTCCAAGCTTGTTTTCTCTTTTGTTCCTACAAATTTTAGACCCATTATTTTTGAAGCAAGAAGATTTTTGTGGTTTGAAATGGTCTTGTGGACTTCATTACATGCTGGTCTTTTGATGGGATTCTGTTTTTACAAAAACAAAGGCATTTTCAGAATTAAAGAGCTAGAGAGTCTTTTAAATCTCAGAATTTGTGGCACTTTTTTCATACGATGGCCTTTCCCGTAACAAAGTGACCTTGCATGACAAGGCCATAGTTTGCTCACTTTGCACATGCCATCATGAAAGTCATGCACAAATTTCATGTCTCAGGGAAAATACGTCCCAGTATCCTGGTGGAGAACAGAATTTGACCTCACGATGCCTGGAATGACAGAGGGAAAGCCTGATGTCGTGTCAGTAAGGGAGTCCACAACCTCACCCCGCCTGAGCTAGCTGCTGCCAAGATATCCGGAGGCGTGTTTGCCGGGACCGCATGGATGTCAGTCAGACCCGAGACAGTGACCCCAAGAGCAAGAGCCAAAATGCACGATCTGCTTTCTTAGATGTTATAGAAAATTCTACTTCGTTAGGGTATAAATCCTTTACTCAAAGAACGAGGGTTATTAATCTTAGTGAGATATTGCGATCTTTGGAATCTTTATGATGAGAGGGTGTGGGGAATGTGCTGTGCTCAGAGCACCACGTGTAGGTACTCACCCCGGGACTTGGGACTTGCCTCCGGGTCGGCATTCTTCTCCTTCACACACGTGGTGAGAAGAGCAACTGCACTGGCCTCCAGCACCTTCAGGGGTCTTTGAGAAGGACAGAGAGATGGTGAAACTCTAGTGTAGAGCAGCGAGTGAGGACTTTGTTTCCTACCTTACAAAAATCTTAATAACCACCAAGTTCACTTGCATCTTCTATGTGCCAGGCATCGTGTATGCACACATTTCTGGCATGCATCCCATATGCACTATTTAATGTGAATTATGTATGCATACATGGACATACCTCACTTGACACACATGTAAGCTTGCATACTTACATTATAAAACATTTTATGCTCGTTTTTAATGTCCCTGTGAAAGGTAATTGTTTCACAAATAAGGAAAGTAAAGATGTTAAGTGACTTGCTCCCAAACAAGTAGGAGTCATGGTATTTCCATGTTCATTGGATTCTAAACTCTGTTTCCTCCACAACTATGTCTTTCAGCTGCTGGGCATGTGTAATCTTCATCTGAAATTATTGGGAGAAGAAGCAAAAAGGACCAGGGGCTAGGGAGGGCTGGAGTAAGGGATCATCTCAAGTGTGCTTCCAGGAACCTGACCCGCACCCTGAATCCCCATGTCAGGTTGAAACAGTTGAAAAAAAAAATGACATGCCAAGGATGCCCGCAGGATAACATTGTGCATTTCCAGGGTGGCTGGTTTGCCTCTTTCATGCCATGTCCACTCCCTCCCACCACATCTGCATTCCCAACACTGACTCGTGTGACTTGCCATTTATCATTCTGCTTGTCCGCCCACTTAAAGCAGGGTTTGGTTGCGGTAACATGAGTGTTTTCTGTTTATCCTACTTTACCTGCAGTAATTCCACAACTTAGCATTTCAGGTGAACTTTGAGACTTTTTCTTCCCTAGATGAATTTGATATGCATTAAGTGCACTTTCATTAAATGCAATGTAGACAGCCTCTCCCTACATGGTCACTTCAGTGATAAAGGGGTTCATGTGGGGAAATTGACCAGGAACGAGTCCCCTTTCCATCTTCTGTTAGTTCATCCCTATAACAACAGAGCTTCATTTAAAGCATGTGCCTTTCTGCTTCTGTAGTTGCTTAGTGCCTGTTTGTCCCTGACCTCTGCAGAAACCCTCATTTGGTTTCCTGTCTTACTTTCCAGCCACCTAAAACCAGCCCATGAGGTGTGCAATTGAAAGAGCTACAGGAAGGGTCTCAAGGAAGGGTCTCCTTGGTGGCGCAAGGGGTTGGGCACTGCACTGTGGAGCTTCTGCAGCCACTGTAGTGAGAGTTCAATCCCCGGTCAGAGAGGTGACCCACATGGCACAGCAGACCTCTCCTGCCTCGCCCGCTGCTCCTCTCAGCAGTATATTTCAGTAGATCTGCCTGTTCTGCTCCCTGCTTTGTCTCTGGGCAAATCCTCTCACCCCCTGCCTCTGGCCTGTGCCCCAGCTCTTATATGCATAAATAAATAAAATCTTTTTTTAAAAGTCTCAAGGAAATACTTGGGGAAGGAAAGTTCTAGTTCATTTAATATTTGAGTAGATACACACAACCCACATTTTTATTAGGAGACAGCATTGTGTAAAGGAAAGATTATGAACTGTGGACAGAAACATTACTAAATTTAAACTATCATTTCTAAACTATCATACTAAAATTTCACTATCATGTGACTTTGGACATTCCTTATCAATAAGAGGAGGAAAATATCACTATCTTACTGGCTTATTACTTTATTAAATGGGGCAGTGTTTGTAAATGTAAACATTTAATAAAATGTCTGTCACCTATAGTGGGGCTTAGTAAATTACACTTACCACTTTGTTTTCATTCTTCTTGGAAATAATTCCTAATACATTGGCATATGCTATTTAAAAATGTGCCATTACTGTAGAACATCAGGATAGGTAATATTAGTGGTAAGGAAGTATTAGGTCATTGTTGAAAATTATTTATAGGCAATTAATCAGTCATTGAGTTTGTTTGTTTGAGTGCATGTTGGGTCTCAGAGACTATGGGAATGGCAAAATTAAATAGAATTTTTTTCCCTTGAAAAATGCCTGAATAGTCTCCTTTGCATCTTCTAAAAATTGAATGTGGAAAAAAAAATTGTTAGAAAAGTCAGCATAGCAGGTTAAAAATGTCAGGCAAAGCAATCCATTACCTCCTCTCATTAACAATGGAGTAAAAACGTGCCAACAAGCAGTACGAAACAGGAGACTTAGGTCTACAGTGACAAGAAGAGGAGGTGTTAGCACATGAGATATGGAACATCTCTCTGGACTACAGCTTTCAGATGGAGGAATCCCAGCCACCAGGGAAGATGCTCTTAGCCTGGGACTTGGTCACAGCGGGCTTAGTTAGGACGTGGAGCCTAGACCAGGGGGGCTAGTTAAAAGTTTGGATCTGAAACAGTCTACTTCCTTTCCTGCTACTGGATGCAACATACTCAATAGCTGAATAAATAGAGAGATGGACAGGCAGACACACAAGTAGGTCCGATTCCTCTCTAGAGAGAATGAATGATCCTAAGAAAAGACCTCTACACACCAGTATTTAGAGTCTTTTCAGATTTATGAGTTTCCCACCTGGTTGAAGGGAAGTTGACAGTTGACAAGCCAAATGTTCTCATTAGTGAGAGGGATTATTAAATTTCTTTTTAATCAATGTGCATTTAAGAATTTGATCAAAATTATAAAACAATGTTTTTTTAAGGAAAAATGTGTGCCCCTATTGTGTACTGTCATAAGCACTATCCTTGCTGTAGGAGATCTGGATCCTAGTCACTTATGCAAATCTGCCAGTAGAACATTTACAGACTTTGCATTCAGAAAACCTTGCTTGCTGTTTTAGTTTGCATAAGTCAAGGTCACCTTACCAGTGACCTTATGAGGATATTACAAATATTTTGTAGGAATGATTACATTTTTCTTAAAGATTTATTTATTTATGCATACAAGAACTGTGGTACAGGCCAGAGTCGCGGGAGGTGACAGGATCCACCAGAGACAGAGTGGGGAGCAGAGCAGGCAGAATGACTGAAATACACTGCTGTGGGGATCAGTGGGTGTGACAGGAGAGGTCTGCTGCGCCCTGTGGGTCCCCTTCTTGGTCAGGAGCGAACTCGTGCCACAGTGGCTATGGATGTTTCATAGTGCTGCGCCTTAACTCCTGGCACCACCAGGGAGGCATAGGAGTGATAATATTTTAGTCTGCATCTCTTGCACCAACTTCTCCTAGAGTGTCATGGCAATCTGACACATCTATGGCATCAGAAGACCCAGGTTTGAGAACGGACTGGTACTTATTAGACCCAAAGTCAGTAAGTTGTTGGGCTGGTCCCACGGACTCCATAGGATGAGGATACTTGGGAATACTATGGTGTAAACACAAGTTATTGTCCCACATGAATCAAAATGAAGGCCTGCTTCATCTTTCTGCTGGTGAGGCCAAATCTACAGTGGAGTGGAACATGCAGTGTCCCACTTGTCCCTGAGGGGCAGACGCTCCATCTCAGTGCTAATCTGTCTCTTGAATATCTTCTGGGTCAGCATGCAGTCGAGGCTGACCAGCCAGGGAACTGTCCTCCCTGGGCAGTGACAAGTGCTGAGCACGGGTTTCCTCTTCTGCCACCGTGGCTGAGTAGTGATTAATGCCAAATTAGCACCATGTTCCGTGACCTTTTAGCATTCACTGCTGCTCTCCTTCACTACACATAACTATTTGCAAATATTAGCTTCTCAGGTCATTTCTCCTCATCAGCAGCTTTCACAGATGACAGGCAGGTTGTTAATCTGATTGGCATTCCACTTTCGTCCTTTGCCCCATCACAAATGTGTCTGTACTCTGGCATCTCCTCAGAAATCTGATAATCACCCCCCAAAACCTCCAGTTTTGTAGTTAAAAGCCATGGAGGGCGAGCTTCACACAGAGTCTGGGAAGATGAAGGTCTCCCAGCAGTTTCCAGGAGACCTCAGGACACCTGATAATCTGTTTCACAATCATGGAATCGGTATAGGTTTATAACATTATATTTGTTTTAATCAAGCTTTTTGTCTTCATTCATGTGAACCCTTCATTCAAAAATCACATACTGAACCCATAAAACAGAGCTGAGGTGCATTAGTGTTGATGAGTCCAGTCCTCTCTTGTTCTGTTGTTCTCTCCGTGGCCCTCACCCACCGCCAGCCCAACAGGCTAGAACTTTCCATTTGCCAGAGTTCTCTTCAGCTGCTCATAATAGTGGTGAAGTACTAGATGAAACATTTTGTAGTTGTCATAATTTAAATTTATTTTTATTTCTAGTCTCTTCCATCTCCATCCTTTATTAAAATTCCTGTTCTAGAAATGTTTGCTCAGTCTCCATTTTCCCTAAATAGTAGTAAAGTGTACTGTGGGTAGTTTAATTTGATATTACATGTATTTTATCAAAAAGGTGTCCTGCTTTTTTTCTCCCATGTTGCCAGGAATGTAAGTGAAATTATTTATGGTTTGATACTCACAAAAAAGAGATGGATTTAGAACATTTATTTTTCAGAAAAGGAAAAAGGATTGAAAGTATGCCCATAGAGCTGAAACGCTCTGTTCATTGAAAATATCTCTTCCAGGGAATCTCATTTGGGCACTAATAGGAAAACTGGCCACTTTCTAATATATATGGGTGTCACAGAGTTTCTGATATATAAAATATTTGTGGACTTGAACAGATTTGAAAATAGTGGGTAGACTAGGTAAGTCAATAAGTGAAGTCTTAAAGTGATATAAGTAAATAAATAAATAAATAAATCTGGCAAACATTTTGGAGAATGTTTAATGGTGAAAGCTCCTTACCTGCACAAGAAACTGAGCTCATCCTAAGTAAAGCTGTCAGTTTCTGGGCCTTCTAGTTGGTTCACACACGCTTACAGACCAGAGTCACCCAGGAAACCAGCTATACTTGAAGCCTGGTCCACGATCTGATAACAGCCACTGATAATGACCACACCCAAAGTTGGGATAGGGCAGTGAGAGTCTGGGTGTCCTGTCAGAGTGGCTTAGCAAGAGGTCTCACCTGATCACATCCTCTACATTGAGGAAAGTTCCATGGACTGTTGTCTTCTCTGTCACAGGAGATGTTGGCACACCTGAAACCATGGCCCCCATCATCGTGATTCCCCCAGGAAACAGCAGTGTGGTAGCTGGGTCCAGCGAGGTCACCTTGGAATGCATAGCCAATGCCAGGTACGCAGCTGGTCATCCACTTGGGAATGCTAATCCATAATAACTGCAGCATCTTGAAATTACCCTCTGTGGAAAAACACATCATGTGTGGCTTTTCTCTTTCAGAAATTGTGGTCTTATTTGTCCAGCTGGGCTACAAGCACCACATATGAGAAATAAGTAACTACAATATATATATGTTAAGCATAAAATTTCAATAGAAGGAGGAGGAGAAGGAGAAGTGATAACTGTGAGTGATAGTGGAGGTCATCCTCTAAACTAAGGAGGAGAGTGGTGAGACTTTTAATGCAAAGGAAATAGTTAACTCCTCTCTAGTCCTAGGTTTTCTTGGCCTAGTTAGTGGTTGCTCCAGAATTGAGTTCCCATGATCATGCCTCCCATGTAGCTGTGTCCCCTAGTAGTATTTATTTTAAACATTCTTTTCCTGAGCAAGTGGAATCATTAGCACTTATGGTCCATTGCTGCTGCAATTAGCTATCCCTGCTCAATAACCCTTGAGGAGAATGTATCATTGATGCGTGCCGTAAGGGAGTAGAGTTATATCTGGATTGATTTTTAAATGTCCATTGTTCAACCTGCCATGGTTCCTGCTAGAATTAGCTTTGTCAAGCTTGTGCTGAATGCCTAAAATTATTATGATGGCCATCTCGATGATTCACAGTTTTTGTCTCTACACCCTTTGTTCTCACAGGCCTGTTGAAGAGCTGAGTGTGAGCTGGAAAAGAAATGGAGTGAGACTCACCAGCGGGCTCCACAGCTTTGGGAGACACCTCACCATCAACAACCCCACATCTTCAGACACCGGGGTGTATGTTTGTGAGGCGACACTAAGAGGAAGCACTTTTGAGCCTGCTAGGGCAAGAGCCTTCCTCTCCATCATAGGTATGGCTCAAACCTTCCCAGTCACAGCCCCACCTGACACATCCCTGAACACAATGCAGTGACACCTATGTTTCATTGGCTTTGTTTTCAACTCAGCAAATGGCAGTGTAGTTGAGTTCACTTTCCAAATCCAAGCTAGTCTTCTTTTCCAAAAACACAGATTCATTCAGTCCAAAGAGTGGTGAATACTTCCAAGAAATGGTCTTCTGATTACTTCCAAGCAGAAACCTTGGGGAATAGGTGAAAACCTTGGTATATATAAAAATCATCTTCCTGTGTTGGCCTGGTGCCTCTAAGCTTTACCGTAGCTCTGACTTGATGTTATGATCAGTGTTCAGAGATTAATTTTTATAATTAACCCAGAATAAAGAAAATGTTGAATATTGCCTTTTGTTAAATTTAAAAATGACAACAGAGATGCTTCCTCGAGCATGAGCCAAGTGTCATCCTGAACCAGGAGATAAAACTGAGCACATCTGAGTTGCAGTAAATGCTAGAAATACCATGTGTAGGAAGTGTGCGTTGTGCGGCGGTTGAGGGACTCCGCAGTTTGTTTTTCAGATTATGATAAGATTATGTAAAACTGTAAGGCAAGTGCCATTGCTCCAGGTTTGAGTTTTTTTCAGTTCCTGTGACTTTCAGTCTTCAGTGGTTGTGATTACTGTATAGTGGACTATCTAGCAGAACAGGGGTCACTGCAGAAAAGAGGGTGTCTTAGCAGTGGGCCTCAGGAAGGAGAAATGGCTTCACCTCTTCTCTTCCAGAAGGGGAATTAAAAACAGGAAAAGTCAAATGAGCAGAAAGCCCTTTGGAGAGCAATAGCTCTTCAAATAACGTATTTTATAGTTTGCCACTTTGCAAACTAAGAAAAATAGAAAGTTTTTATCTTCCTATGAAATTATCAAGGGCATCAAGAAATACTGCATTCAAGGCAGTTTGCCTTGAGTGTGTCACATTCCTTTAAATCATTAGGAAATGGCTTTGTGGCCTGAAAATGACTGCCAAGTACATAGCAGGCAAACCTGTCAATCCCTCTGAAAGAGGTGTAAACATTTTAAAACCCACAGAAAGCAAGTGTAGAGTCACAAATCCTTGTGGCTCCTATACAGAGGTCTCAGCTGGTTCTCCTGCTACTTCTATCATCCCTATGTTAGCTATCGACGTAAATACCGTATCCCCATTCCCGTGAGGACTTTTTCATTAGAGCTGATCTATAGCTGTGAGCACAGTACATTATGGATTGAACCCAAATTAAAATTTGTGATGTGTAAATCTCTAGTAGACAGGACTATACTGTGTTAAAACAGCTTAAGGTAATTTAAAACTGGAGAAGAAATTTATCTCCCTGTAAACTAAGATGTTTGTTTCCATCATAATTCCTTTCAAAATATTTAAATCTATCACATGAACTTTGATATTGCATTTACATCTAAATCCTAAAGCAGATCATTTTGATATTTGCTTGAGCTGCCATCCCTCTGCGTACTGACTTTTAAAGGTACACAACACACAAGTTGTTCCTTTATCATGTTGATTTAAATCCCCTCTTCTTCATAAGAATTTGCTGTGTCAGGTTTAGGATTTTGTGATTGAGTCTTCTCCGAGAAGCCCTGAAAAGGCTCTGTCAATTCAGAGTGATTTGGGAGATTACACCCCAAACCCAGTAATCATGGAAGGAGGGTCCTCAGGACAGTTACGGAGACGCAGCGCTGTCACCGGCGGACTGTGCAAGCTAGCGATGTGAACATTGCAGACGAAAGAGAGCAGGCGCATTTTGGCTTCCAATTACTTTTATTTCAGACTGATGAGACAAGACAGAGCGGTTGCACTGTTTACTCCGCCTGTCAGCCTTCCTGCTGTATTGCTTAATTTCCGAGGTGTGAGCAGGAGCGCAGGGGTCTGACTGCGGCACCAGCCACCGCTGATGGCCTGCGCGCTCCACTCCCGCAGGAGAAGCAGCCTGGGCTTGGCCGTCCCGCCTGCTCCTCCAACCCCCGCTAGGGTTGCTGCTATTTCTCCAACGTTCTACCCCTAGTCTATCCCTCTGTCCCCCCCACAATAGCCTCCTTCCTTCCCCCACACCACACACACATGCTCGCAAACACGCACACAACAGCACACTCCTAGGTGGCCTAGCACATTCCTCCATCCTGTTTCTGTGGTCAGTGTGCATCTTTCCTTCCTGTTGACCTCTGACCACTGGAATCCAGGTGTCCACAGTGTGGGCCCACTGTGTGCAGCGGTGTGCTCTGAGAGCCAGAGGAACACAGTGGGCACCTGTGCCGCCCTCGCATCCTGACAGATGGACTCTTGTACACAGCCACAGCCATACCGGGCGCGGCGTCCTGCTCCACGACCATGCGTCTCCTTCGCTCCCACTCCCAAACTCAAGTAGAGTAACTTGGCAGATACCATCGCTGTGTCAATTCTAGTTTGATTTTTATACACAAATCATTACAAATCCCAATGTCTTGATTACTGTTGAAATGCCAAAGTTCTTGTAACCTCTCTTGGCTGATCCCAAGTTCTCCTGTAGCTCCACTAAGCTGCCCAGGGCAGAGAGGGAGCACCTCACGAACGCATGTATCCCAACGTAAAATTCCACCGCCCTTCCATCTTTTCCCTTCTTTCTGTTGTCCTCTCCTTACCTCCTTTCCTCTTTCCTTACCTCCTCCACTTATTACAAAACACTTATTCAGTCTACAACAGTGGAGTAAGGAGGAAGCCACCCCAGCATGAAAGATTTTTGTGTGGAAGACAAGCCCCTCACAGGAATTTACGCCTCAGCGCGAATGCTGGACGGGGTGAGGGGTCCTGGCCTCTGCAGCCATGCAGGGGCGCGGGTTCTCCCGGCACACAGTGGGCTAGGAGCTTCCACCAACAATTCAGGGCAGGAGAAAATCTAGCAGCTGTGTGAACCGACTAAGAATCACCTGCCCTGTAATTCCTTTGTGTTGTTTTAAGATGCACTGAAGATGTCTTTTTCTATGGTTTTTACATAGAACCGGTATTATATTCACATATGACCTATGGTAATTATGCTCATTATTGATCTCCTATCACAACTCTGGAGCCTATCTGCATGGCAGTGTATTACTGAATAAAGCTCAGATAATAAAGCTACTACAGAACTGTTTCTAAGATAAAAGGAAAATTCATGTGAGGCATACAGCAAATGATGTTTGGGTCATTTGCTTCTGAATGCAGGATCATTGGGCCAGTCCTGTACATCCAGAGTGGGGTAGGATTTCACAGAAGTGGCAAGGGGGGGCTTGTCTGTGCACCATCTGTTCCTCCAGGCCTCTCTCACGTCTTGTCTTCACTGTTCACGCACCAGTCACTGATGGAGCACATAGTATGCGCAAGTCGCTAAGCTAAAGTGTTAGCGTGGGTAGAGAATGGAGGAGGATTTGCAAGAAAGAATTAGACACATTTCCTCCCCTAAAGGAGTTTAAGGATTTCAAGGTCTTTGCTTCATCTCTTCTTTCAGTAGATATTTTTAAGTGTCTTCACTGAAATTATCCTATGTGCTAAAAATACAGATGTATGATACATTGTCTGAGACTCTTCTAATGATATGGGGGACTGACCAGTAGGTGAGTCAGTCATACAGATATAGATCATTGGCACCAAAGTATGTGGATAGAGGCCCTGTCTGAGGAAGTCAGGGTGGGCTGCAAAAGAAGGGACTCTAGGACTGAATTCTGATGCATGAGTCCAAATTTTCCAGCAAAAGAGGAGAAAATCATTCTATGCAGAGGAACTAGAAGGAGTATACTACCTTTGTATTGTTGTGAGAAACAGCTTAAAATGATATAATGTATGACATCTCAAATCTGAGGTCAGAAATCTGGAAGGCCTCCACTAGTCTGTCCCCCTCTCCCCTCCCCCCCACACTCTCCCAAGGTGATTGGGTTGGGTTCTTATCTGGAAGCACTGGGGGAGAATCCTCTTTCTGGCTTATTCGGAACAGTTTAGTTCATGTGGTGAGACTGCAATACCAGTTTTCTTTCTGGCTATTGACTGGAAGGGTCATTCTCAGGTTCTGGAAGCCACCCCCAGACCCCTCAAATTCTAGCCACTTTCACCAGCAAAGCTCAGCAGTAGTAAGCCAAATTCTCCTCATGTTGTCAATCTCTCTGAACTCCCCTCCTACCAGAAAAAGTTAAGGGTTTCTTGCTAAGACTGGGCCAATGCACCCCCTAATCCAAAATAATCTCTCCATTTAAAAATCCATAACCTTAATCATGTCTGCAAAGTTCCTCTTACCTTGTACCAGAGCATCTTCAGAGGATCCAGTGATAGGGTGGAGACATCTCTGGGGGCTGTTCTGCTCAGCACAATGGACAAAGGCACCTGACTCGATGGCAAGTCAAGGGCACACCTTGGAATCTGCTGCTCCTTGAGGTGGTCCTTCTGGAGGGGAAAAGAAGACAGAACAGGGAAAATCTTTAGATCCTTTGGTAAGCCCTACACAGGGCAGAATCTGAAACTTAGACTTTGGGTTTTGGCAGAAGCCAACGTACCTTGTAAGGGGCGGGGGAGCATGAGGACCCTTGGTACACATGGACATTCGGCCTGGCCACCTCGTTCGGGCCACAGCCTGCACCTAGTTGCTCTGGCACTTTAGAGAGTGGGGTACTAGATAGAGGCCCTGTTGGGGCTGCTGAGTGTTATCCATCCCCACTTCCAGTTCCGAGATGGGGAACTGGAGCCTGTGCTGCTGGAACCCTGGGCAAAGGGCCTTCAGCATGGCCAGCCTCTTGTTAACACCCAGCTTCATACAGGGGGTGAGAACATTTTCCTGATGTCTTCATCATGTTTCAAAAGAGAGAAGAGTGTTAGTTTCAGCCAGAGTTTTACTGACCACAGTTTGGTAAATTTTGTAAAACTTAGTGTGTGCCTATGTGGGCAATGAAGCCTTCTAGAAAGAGTTATTGCTGGTTTGCTAAGACTTGCACTTGCCCCTTGAGGATCAAGCGGTGAAACGTCTGCAAAGGAGCACTGAGTCACAAGAGCTCTGTCCCCACTGTCTAACCCATGGTCTCTTCTGGGTTGAACTGCTTGATATTTCCCTCAATTTTTCCCTTGGAGCTGACTGTGTAAAAGTAGCTGGGGATCAAGAGAAAACACTTCCAAGCATCTGCTGAGTTTGGGTCCTATAAAAGGTCAGCAGTGGGAGAAATAGTAACATGTTCTGATGAGGAAAGAGCAGTGTGGGCCCATCAGGGCTTCAGCATCGCTGCTCCACTCACTCAGCCACCTGGAAGGCTGTCAGGAACAAGGCAAGAGCGTCAGTAAATGAACAAATGCTCCCGGCCTTTGCAGCGTTCAGCTCCTAAAATGTCCCTTGGTATTGGCTCCACTGAGAGCACTTGGCAATACTGACAGGCCGCTCTTCCAGACCATGCCCGAAGAGCCTGGAGACTGCACTTGGCACAGAGTGTGGAGTAAAGTGAGTGTGCCAAGCCCCTGTGGGAGCTGGCTGGCCTGGGAGGCTGGCAGTGCTCTGAGGAGTGGCCTTGGCTGGGCCTCAGTGTCCCTGATGCACCCCAGTCACAGAGCCAGACCTTTGCTCCAACCAGCCTCAGCTTACTGTGGGAAGAGTACCCCTTGTCTCTGAACCCCAGACTAGCCCCTCCCTAGAACTTAGGGGGAGCCGAATGGGGAAGCCACTACCCAGACATTGGGCCATGGTGTCTGGCGGCATCTGCAGTCAGTCCACAGGGAACTGTCTGGGCCTGTAGATGCTGACCATTTGTATGTATGGATTTTTTACTATCAAAGTATAACTGCTTTTGGATGAATCTCAAGGATATTATTCTGAGTGAAAAAAGCCAGCTCCAAAGATTACATACTGTGTGATTCATATATAAAACATTCTTGAAACGGCAGTATTAGGGAGATGGAGAGGGGATGATTGGTTGCCAGAGGTTGGGAATGGGATGCTGGGGTAGATGTGGTTACATTAGGGCAGCAAGAGGGGTCCTTGTCACACATCTGCCCTGTGGTGGTGCAGGCACAGGCCTGCACAGCTGTAGCACTGCATGGAGCTCAGCGGCACACGCAAGCATGCACGAGGATGAGCAGAAGGATAGAAATAAGATAGGTAGATCATATTAGGTTGGCTGTTGCAATGTTAGAATCTTGATTGTTCTATAGTTCTGTAAGACGTTACCTTTGGAATAAACTGAGCGAAGGATGCATTATTTCTTAAAAATGCATGGGATTCTGCAACTAGTTCAAAATGACATATGTAATTTAAGAAAGGAAAGCTATAATTGGTCACAGGCAAATGTTGATGTTCTAACTGTTCTCCCCTTTTCTCTTCCCATCCTCTTAACTGGTCAGAGTGGTAGATATTGATTCCAGCACTCGCTGATGAATACGGGGCATGACCTGCACACAGTGCAGCTACTGCATAGTTAGAATATAAATACTGCTGCTATCATTATTATTGATGAATGAGACATGATTGAGTGTGAATATGAGTGTGCAGTAAAAACCAGCTTGGAATAGATTGACTCTAAATCTGTGCAGTATTTCTTTAGACCTGGTCTATACACATGCAAAACTAAGTCGAGGCTTCCTCCTCCACCTAGTGAAGGTGCAGTCTCAGCCAGAGGTAATTCAGGCAGATTGTTTCCGCTTGAGTGATCCAGGTAATTGCAGAATTGATACCTAACTGCCTCCATTGAGAAACCTTCAGTCTGTTCTCCTTGATCATTTCTTTGAAATGCTAAGTTCTTATTCTATTTTTCTTCCTTTAGGCTCCACCCCGTTTTAGATACAGTCAATATAGGAGGCATGCCAAGCTATATTATTCACATTCACACAAGTACAATGAAAATAAACCATTCTTGAAGACAGTGCCCAGAAATTAATTATCACACAGAAAGTGAATACAACAGCCTTTTGTTATCATGATAATAAAATCACTACCACCTTAATACTGGATGAACTTGGCCGTGCCACTGTTGAATTTCTGCTGAATAAACTGAGAAAAATATTACACGTTATTCTCCAAGGAAATTCATTGTTTAATACAACCCCTATTTTTTTGTGTTGAATAACGAGTGGAATATTTAGAGATAGGCAAGTGGTTAAGAGTCTCCTTTGTTGGTAAAGATAGATGAGGGTCCCTTTCTCCTTTTTCTCTTAGCTATTAGTTTGCATTCTCTTGAGGTATTAAATCTATATTTTGGAGAAGAAGAACTGCTAACATTTTAAAAAATATGTTAATAGGCTGCTCTGTTCTCTGGTACAGGCCGGGTGCCGTGCTGTGGCACTTTATTTGACATGCTTCATGAGTTGGTGTTTAGTTTAGATAGTGAAGCAAACTAGCCTATAAAATACTGTGCTGTAAATATAAACCTTTATGAACCTCTTGGGATAGTCCTTCTAAAATGTGAATTAAGATATTCCATGATTCAAGCCCATAAACTGAAAAGTAGCCATCGCCCTGAGTAGTAATTTGCTTTCTGAAACCTTCAAATACAAATTGCCTTTGGTCTCCACTCTCTGAATCCTGAGTTTGTGTATATGATGATAACTAATGAAGTTTTTTAAATAGTTTTTAAAAGAAACTCAAACTGTATCAGACTATTAGGGTCCACTGGAAATACATTTCTTTTGCTAAGGGGTTATTCTGTGTTTTCTTGTTTAAAGAGCCACCATATTTTACTGCTGAACCCGAGAATCGGATTTTAGTTGAAGTGGAGGAAACTGTGGACATCGTGTGCCGAGCTATGGGTGAGTGTGGGAGGTCGACAAACAGGCAGTCGTGAGCTAGGGGAACAGGCACAATGTTTTTCCCTGGCAGGGTCATCTTTGCTGAATGAGTGGTTGGAAACATGGCCTGGGTGTGGAGTAGAACTGTCACTCGGCATATGACCTTGACAAAGGTATTTGACCTTGCTGAGCTTTCACGTCTTCATCCTCAAAGCAAGGATAGTAATATTTACCCAAGAGAGCAGTAAGGAAGTCTCGACCCCCCTTTACCCCAACAAAGCTTCTCGACCACCTTCAGCTGCACTAAGAGCATGACCAAACCACCACCCCAGCCCCACCCCTGGGCTCAGGGATGGAGCTTCATACTCTCACTTCTGGGTGGCTGAGAGTGGTGACCAAGTCGGCTTCTAGGAAGAACATTTGTTTTAAAGCTTTGAATAGGAAATCTTCCTGTTTTTCTGCCTTTTCAGCTTTGGGTAGACTTTTCCTTTGTTATTCAGATAATGCCAACCCTAGGCCCCAGGCCTTGATTACTAGCTGTCCACTTTCACCATTTCATGCCCAGCAGCACAAGTAATTATACCAAACCCCCTAACAGAGACAGGCTTTTTAAGGCAATTTCATTAACAAAAGCTATGTGAGTACTCTGGGGATTGTCAAGAAATGAAAGGAGCTTTTCTTTTATGTTAATACCTGTCCATCTCAAGGGTGGGCATTTTCTTCTAAGAGTGTGTAGGGTGAGGTTTACTAACAATTTAGCTCATCTTCAAAACAGCTCCATGAGAGATGTTATTATCTCCCTGCACCTATGTGGGGAAAATAAAACCTTAAAAAGTAAGGTAAAGTAAGGTGGTCAAGGCACAGAACAGGAAGGTGCAAGAGCTCGTGCTGATGAAGACCTGGCCCCGTGTCAGGCACACAGGAGCTGCTTCTTAACTACAAGGCAGGTAACTCTACTACAGTACGTGATAATGGAGCTAGAAGATCTCAAACCCAAATCCACCACCTGCCAAAGCCAATGCCTTGAACAGGACACTCCGCTTGTCCCAAGAGAGGTCCTGGAACTTAGAGCAGAGACCATTTATTTATAGGTATATCATGTCATTTTTCATTTCTGAAAATAAGTGGTGGTGTTGCCCTGTACCCTGTTGATGTAAATACAATGGCCAGTGTCTGAGCACAGTCCCTTCCTCACACTGTGCTTTGTGGAACAGCCTCCCCTGCCCCAACGCTCTGTTCTACCAGGAGTTCTGGATCTCAGCTCCTGCTCAGCCCCTCTGTTTACAGATCTGCCTGTTCTGGTCTCTGTGCTGACTCTGCTAACTCAACCGCAGGGGAGCAGGGGAAATAGGGGAGAGAACCATAATATGAATTTCAAACAGAAATATTTTCCTTACCATGGTTTCATTGTTCTCTCTCTTATATAAACACCAGCTTTTAAAGGCCAACAATTCTCTGAAAGTGAAGCTATAAAATATTTAAAATGCTTATATTTTAGAAATGAGAGTCTACAGTACTGTGTGGGATAAGATTTCTGTTTATGACATTAAACTGCCCCAAAATAGAAATATTCCTAGTTCCCTATCTCCTAACAATTATTTTTCAATAAGTGACAATCCTAAACTCTCCCTTTGACAAGAGAATGCTCTTTTTGCATGATTTCTACTGGGTAAACTGCTTGTTAAGTGTAGACTTATAAATATATATTGAACAGATCTTTCAATGTTGCATTGCCATCATATAATTTACTGCTTTCTTTTAATTTTGACAATGAAACTATAGCAGCATGTGAAGTGGTTATTCTTTATGAAAGCTACATCATGTAATTGCTATTATGAGATTTTACACGAATTGGTTATGCTTTTACCTTGAAATGGATTTTTTTAATTTCCTGACTTAATGAAAAGTGACAGGAAACATAATTAAGGCAAAGAACAGAATCTGAGAATACATTATGTTGAAATATTCCATGACATTAACTTTATTTATTAAAGAAGACATCGTGTACCTACATAGCATCCTAAATCAAAGGATTTGGGTGAACTTTTTCACCACGAATCATGTCAAGATGTGTTTTATTTAAATCCATTTTACATTTGGAGAAACTGAGGTACATACTGAACTATTTGAGCTCTAGAAATAAGCTAGATGTTTCTGCATCCTTTACCTGTATCCACAACCAACAGACATGTGCCCACTGTAAGTCGGAACTTGGTTGTCCTGAGTGTTTGGTCCAGTTCCCTGCACAGCCTCCCTAGTATGCTCAGCATGCCCCTCTTGGGTGAGCTTGACCCTTCTTGCTTCAGAAAGTGTCACCAAGAAGTGCCAAGAAGCCAGTCTTCCCCTGCTGGCAATCTCCCAAGCCTCCTGGAGAGTGACCAGTGGAAGGAGCCTGTGGTTCCTGGTGGAGCTCATCCCATGCAGGCCATTGTTGTGAGGGGTTGGGGGGTGCTGGGTAGAGTAGGCAGCCACTTATCTCCTGGCTTACTGTACTGACTACAGACATGGAGGGGATGAGCAGCAGAAATCCTCATGCTCTCAGGGAGGAAGTTCCCTGTCATTGTCAGTCTAGGTTCTGCCTTATGAGCTACAAACACCAAATTCTCACTCTCCTTCAGGCCTCTGGACCATGCATGCACAGAAGTGCCCTTGATGCAGCCTTATCTTACTGTAATGTTCAGATGAGGAGGGGCCATTAGGAGTGACTGCTGAACAGTTCACCTTAGTTAGACCTTCCAGTCTTAGCACTCAAAGTCTGAACCATGCTCTCTTGGCTCACTCTGCTCTTGGGGTACAAAATAAAGCCTCTCCTCCTCCTCTGTTATGCTCATGTTTGTCTTAGGGACCAAGACAATTTATCCCCATCCACAATTTAATATCTCTTATGTCTCCTCAACTTTTCACCAAATACATCTTGTGTGGTTGTTCCTTAACCTAATCAGTTGCCCCTCCAAACAGTAGACAGCCACTTAGATCAGCAATCACCACTCCTTAAGTCGAGGGTTTTAAAGATGGTACACATATCCGTTGTGCAGTAATTAATAGGAATACTGTCCACTGAGCACCGACCATGTGCCAGCTCTGTGAGTTTTATCTATATGGATGTAATTAATATTCACCACAACCTTCTGAGGCCACGATGGTCAGTCCCTTCCCATAAGTGAGGAAACAGACAAGGAGAGATTGTATTCTGCCTAAGATGCCACCATCACCAACTGGGATTGACTAAGCGTTGTGCCCTCGCTGCCCTCGTGACCTTCCCTGAGCCTCAGTGGCAGAATCAGGCCCTGCAGAGCAGCAGAGACTGTCATCCCCATCCCTGGCTCGCAGTCCAGCACAGCTGAACGTGCTCTTTCTAGGTAAGAGCGGAAAGCTGTGCAGCCCAGGGGCACCCAGAGGGTGGCATCTGGGTCTGAGTTTACTCCTGTTGATGCTCATCTAAAATGAGAAAAATAACACCTCATGGTTGTTTGGGGGAGGAGGTAAAGGACTGACAGATGATAGCTTGCTTATTAAAATTCAGCCATTTTAGTCTTTGAAACATTTTTACCTAAGTGCTTATGGTAAGGAATCCTTAAAATTTAATTTTAATGCCTATTTATTTCCATTCCTGCACAGGGGTCCCTCTTCCTACCCTCCGATGGTACAAGGATGCCGTGTCCATCAGCAAGCTCCAGAATCCTCGATACACAGTGCTCTCCAGTGGAGTCCTGCGCATCCAGAAGCTGTGTCCAGAGGACTCTGGAATCTTCCAGTGTTTTGCCAGCAATGAAGGGGGGGAGATCCAGACCTACACCTACCTGGATGTCACCAGTGAGTACTGCCCAAAGCAGAACTAGACCTCTAGGACTTCCCAACCTTGGCCCCGTGTGACACTCAGAAGGTGGGCGTATCCATTCAGCCCTAGACATCAGTGGTCAATGAAAACAGCGTTGGGGCCACTTGTAGGTACAGGGAGCTCTGCTGGAGCCTGTGAGTGGCAAATACACACAGTTGGCCCCCGTCCCTGCTGACCTCCCTGTTCTTATGAAAGCCTTGAATTTTTAAGTCCTCTTCTTTACTGAAGGGAAATAGAAAAAAATCCCCCATTTTTCTGGACACAACTGGAAGGAATGTTGCATGAATAGCTCACTCCTAGTCTTTTTCTTTTGATCTTTTCACCATTTTTAAAATATTCATTCTCTATTTTAGTTTTATTGAACAATTATGGTTCTTTTGTGAGTTTCTTTTATTATTCCATTAACAGACATACTTTGGCACTCTGTCTTTGAAAAATAAAATAAAGGTAAAGGTTTTCAAGTATCTGTGGGTTTTCTTTTTAATCTCCCATAGTTGTAATATTGTTCTTTTAAAACAAAGTAGAATTTCATGATTATGGAATTACACCTTTCATGCCTGCCCTTTTGGAAACGAAATGCTTATATCCTTAAATATATTCATATATCAGCTATGAAAGTCATTTGAGAAAGCTAATCACTGTCAGTGGGTACATGGCCAGTAGCGCTTGCCAGCCAGAACTTATAAATACACTGGGGGACTCTTTAGAGATACATGCATCTATGTTGGTGAGCTAGGGATGACTTCTTTAAACCTTGCCCAGGGTCAAACTTATCTTTAGGTTAAAAGCATAGGAAGCCAATCTTAGGTTAAGCAGGGAAATAATATTGACTACTAAAGCAGAAACTGAGTTTTGGCTAATTAGAATTACTTCAAGACTAATTGTGGGCCAGGTTGGTCTCTGGGGCAGGGACTGGCAAAACTCTTGCTGTCAAAGGCCACATAGGAATGATCTTTGGCTTTGAGGAATGTCTCTTGCACCTACTTACCTTTGCTGTAAGCAGTATGAACGCTGCCTCAGAAAACAGGTAAACAAGTGGACCTCACTACATTCTAGTAACGCTTTATTTATGAAAACAGGTGACAGGCTGCATTGGCCTGTGGCTTATAGTTTTCTGGCCCTTACTCTAGGAAGACACCTTGGGAACCTTGTGTAATTTCTCTCAACCCCAGTTTTCTTGTCAAAATGGAACCAACCCAGCCCAGTTCACAGGGGTTTATGAGGATCGGATTGATACTATAAATGACAGTGCTCCTTAAACTGGCTACCATGACAACCAGAGAAACAAAGTAATGATGATAATGCTACACTGACCTTTTCGCAAAATGGTTTATTTTTTTTTTAAAAATTTGAAACATCTTTAATGAAAGGAAGATACAGCATGTGAAACAGTCAATATTCATTCATTTGACAAATGTTTATTGAGTATCTATCTCAGACACTCCGTTCCTAAGGTTTTGGGAACAGAGCTATGAGGAAGACAGATGAAGTTTCTATGCTTCCAAGAGAAAGACAGTGAAGAACAAGTTGCTTCACCAGAGATGAGGGCTGGGAAGGTCCTTTCAGGCATGCTTAGGAAGGGGTTCTCAGATGTACTGGAGCTGAGACTCGAACTAAGGCGAAGGGCCTGTCATGCGAAATCATGGGAGTTATGCATGTCATGGAGCATGAGGGGTGCCTTCCAGGGACAAGCCAGGCTACGTGTGTATGCAGGGAGAAGAAAGTAGATGAGGAGGGAACCTAGGATGAGCCAGGGATAGGAGATAGGATGGGGAGGGATAAATGGCAGCCAGCCAATCCAAGAGCCACGAAAGAAGCATATGGTGTCAGTTATGGCTGTCAAAGTGCTGGCTGTAGAATGTACTTTGGAGGTAAGAGCAGAAGTTCTGGGATCAGTTAAGGCGAGTCAGTAGTGCAAGCAGTGTGTTGAAGTGCTCAGCCCTGAGAGATGCTTGGAGGGAGAAACAACAGGACTCAAATGATCTGTAGGACTCCCCATCCGGTGAAGGGACTGACGGGCAGCTGTGCCTTCATCTCCTTTGGTCTTCTCACTTCTGCTGAGGGCATCAGCCCCAGGCTCACCAGACGCTCTCACATGGACTTGGGAGCGACAGATCACTGATGTGTGGAGTGTGCTGTTTTCATCATTAGCAAATCAGTGCAGTCAACGGAGCTCTCGCGGAAACCAGCCTGAGCTGCTCCGGCCTTTGTTTTGTCTGCTTCAGGGCTATTGGAGGCTAGAGGCCTACACAGCCCCCCATTAATAAGAAGCACCCCCTAAACTTAGGGCCTACAACATTTCTCAGGAATTCTCTGCTGAAGTCCTTGAAATCTGGTTATTTTAACTTTGAGAATGGATCCTAGAAAGTGTTAAACTACCATCCTTTGGGTATACTTAGTATTCAAAAATTAGTTTTCTCTTACTTAAAGACAGCAACTTGTTTGATTTATATAAATATATTCTCTTTTTATATCCATCGAAAGCTGTTCTTCCCAGGTCCCTACACTTTCCCACTGTGTATTTGTTATACCAGGAGACTGTATTCTCTTTAGGTTATAAACAAAGATAGACTATTCGTGGAAGACAATGACAGGTTATTGTCACTCCTGAAAGGTTTTCATTGTTTATTGCCATGGTGTCTCTGAGATTAGCTGTATAAACGTCCACATGGACCACCTCACCAGACCAGTCTGAGCATTTTTGAGGAGCAACACTCTGAATATGTCCCTGTTTGACTCTGCTCAGATGTCGCGCCGACCTTCACTCAACTTCCGGTGGACACCACAGTTACAGATGGGATGACAGCTGTGTTAAGGTGTGAGGTGTCCGGGGCTCCCAAACCTGCCATCACCTGGAAGAGAGGTAGGCACTGTCTTCCACAGTGGCACAAACAACACAGAGCAGGACCCCACCAGACCAAGGGGTGTGCCTCACTGCTCTCATATTTGTTCACTCAGTACAAGACTGAATAACCAGATACTGAGTACCTGTAGGGTGCGAGATGCCTCACTGGGATTAATGGACCAGCAGACCCTGCCTTCATGAAGCTTATGGCCTAGAAAAGGAAACACATTTAAAAACGTTGTGTAGGTACCACTTTCATCTGTCTCAGATGAAAGAGAGTACCGCAGGCCTGCTGGGGATCCTTAAAATACAAGGATTTGGAGCAGCTCTCCTAGGACTCAGTTTCCCCACTTGTGAAATGAACTTCTACCCTGGTAATATTCAAAGTAAAGACTCATACCGTTTTGGTTTGTGGCCATGTGTTTATGAAAGCAAAATGCTTCTAACAAAAGACCATCTTGATCCTCTCCAGATTGACATGTGTGAAGCTCTTCATCCAACTCTGCTTCAGTTCCCATGAAGAGTAGCGCCACTCAGGACATCTCTGTGGCACCCAGGCCACAGGTGCCTCACGTGTCGCTAAGCAGGAAGTGCACATAGCCCCTCCTCAACACATCATGTCGAGCTGTCAGTTCACATAGGTAAACTGTCACACATGGTGGATGTGTCCGGGTGAAAATTCCAAACTGACATCTGGTTCATGCCCCCAGAAAGCCACGTGGTGGTTCTCAACTCTCAGAAGCTTAGTCCCTGCGCTCAGAACATAGCTTAGACACACGAGGCTCCAGGACACTGACAACTGACAAGAAAAAGGGATTTCTTTTATTTTATATTTTTTATTTTTAGATTTAAAATGTATATGACTGGAAAATTTTCAAACCCATAAGAATATCAATAAAGGTAAAAGTCACTCAAAGGTAATGATCACACACAAATCATAATTTGTTGAACCAACTCTCAATATTGAGCAATTATGATAGTCTTGGTTTCTGTTATTCTAAATGATGTAAAATAAAAACCATTTTGGTAATTTTAGTGCATAAAACTTCTGGTTTACTCTGGTAATTTCCTCACAGCACTTTCTTGGCTGTGGCTTTCGGACACCATCTTCCTTCACTTCAAGAGGCACAGCTCTAACACCCCCTGTCTTCTGCTGTCCTTCAGGAAACCACATTTTGGCCAGCGGCTCTGTACGGATTCCTAGGTTCATGCTCCTGGAGTCTGGGGGTCTGCAGATAGCCCCTGTCTTCATCCAGGATGCCGGAAACTACACCTGCTATGCAGCCAACACAGAAGGCTCCCTGAAGGCGTCTGCAGCACTCACCGTGTGGAGTAAGGATGTCCCGCAGGGACCTTCCATTAATCCGGGTTTAATCGTCCTGTCATCTGCACTTAGGGGGTGTCCATATGCCCTGGGACTCTCTAATTTAATCAAAAAAGAATGATTATCTTTACAACTAATTTATAGAAATCTTTTGAGTAATTAATTTTTCAGCTTCTAAAAGAATAATTAGAAAATGTATTCAAAGAGTCAATTTGGGGTGATTTAGGAGAGTTAAAAGATTGACTTTTTAAAGTCAGTAGAGTAGGGCTATTATCTCAAATGAATTCAATAACAAAACAGATAGGTTGGTTAATTTTATAAGCATTACATATGAAAACCGAACCAAGAATTAAAATGCTAGAGAAATTATATTCTTTCTTTATTATCACTACAACCAACAAAAATGTTTAGTATATTAAAAATGTTTCCTATATATTAGAAGTGTATGAAAAGATCTTTATTATCTCTACACCCATTGTTTATTCTTATTTTACCTACAATTCAGGTTTCTGAAAAGTTGGCATAAATGGTTTTCTGGAGCACCAAGTATTTCTGCCCTCCTTCCTTGTAGCTTCAGTCACCAATCTGTTTTTCCCTCTCTGCTTCATCCCTCTATGTTATTTTTAAAACCATTCTACATTAGGAAAAGACAGCACTTACTTACAGATCTTTGTAGGACTATATGAGGAGAGAAAGTTTCAAACTTCATGAGGGATAATTTGTTAAAATACCACCTTTGAAGAAAAGCCAAATTATTATACTTTAATATCTGTTGACGTTTCCTATGATGTCATTGGTGTCCACTTTGATAATTGACCCTTTCTAACTTATTAGGGGTTCTAAAAATACCATGAGTTTAAAAGGAATGAATCCAAATTCCCCAATATTGTCAAGAACTAAATAAGAGATTTTGTTCCATTTGGTGGTATTTGGTGATCAACTCTGTCAGCCACTTCTGATTCATCATGTGTGAATTAAACATTCACTTAAAAACTTGTGAAAAGCTGGCATCCCAGTCTCTGTAGGTCACCGGCAAATGATGTGGACCTGTTGAGATTCAAAGTCATAACAACACTAGAGTGGTTGGCACAGCCGCTGTGTGGCCTGCAGACCATTTCCCTGTACCCTGGTCCCTACTTTATTCTCTGCAACAGTGATCAGCATCCCCCTTACACAGACAAGAACCCTGAAGCTCAGAGACATAACAGACAGGGAGGTGGGTCCCTGAACTGAATCTTGTGACTCCAAAATTTGGGGCTCTGTTGGTGCCAGAGCAACAATCACCGCAGAGGTGTGCAGTGTGAGGACACAGACTACCACTGGTATAGGCAGAACAGCTAAGCACCAGGCACCTCCTTACCAGCACCAAGGCATGGGGTGAGCAACTGGGTTTCTGAGCTTCAGTCTTCATTCCTGAAAACTGGGAATAATAGCACAATCTTACAAGATTGAATTTGAAAAATCATAAAGTGTTATGCAGACACTAGACATTAGAAGTTCCCAAACTGATGATTTTCTTGGGAAAGACATTTTCATGTGACCTTCCATTCTCATTTTCTTCCAGAGCATTTGCAGGTCCAGGGTGACCTGGGAGCTACAGGGAGGCCCAGCTTCCCTGGCTGTAAAGTGGAGCCTCCTTCAGTTCCCTGAACACTTCTGAGTGCTCCATTTACACTTGTTTTGCCAAGATGAAACTTGGAGGTTTTTATGTCGGGTGACCGGCGTGTTACCATGGGAGGAAATTTTCACACATACAGTTTTATCTGAGTTGTGACTTGTGTTTTTTCAGATCGAACATCCATTGTCGACCCTCCCGAGGATCTGGTCGTGATTAAGGGGACCACCGCCACACTACGCTGTAGAGCCACTCATGACCCCCGGATTTCTCTCCGGTCAGCCAAGTCAATTAGAGTTGTGGTTCATTACTATTCTGTGAGCTTAGGAAGTGAAGTTGAGATGAGAAGGGAGAATTTTAGGAACGTTGATTTCAGCCACAGATCCCTGATTACAGCATCTTACGGTCCTGGCCTCCATCATTAATCACACAAATCCCATTTTCTACTCCAGCCTTATGTATTATTTACAGTGAGCTATGTTCCACTTCATGACTTCAATACAGCTTTTCATGATTTTTCTGCCAAGGTTAATACACTATCTGTAAAACGTACTTGTCAGAGGCTGATACTTAATGAGAGAAAAATCCAGAGGGATCGAATAGGATTTCAGCAGTGTTTGCGCTCAGTCTGTGCTAATACTCCAGAGGGGTTTTCTCTCCTCCAAAGATGGTTTCATTGTGCAATGGAGAGTGAGGGAGGCCTGGCATGGAGGGAAGGCAGCCACAGTTATCTGACACATTGGATGGAAACTACATGTGAAGAAGGGAATTTGGAGAGTCACAAAGAAATTGTAACATGTTGCCTTTGTTTGAATCCTGGCTGGGAAGGTAGCAATGATAAATATAGCACTCCAGGTGAAGTGTGGCAGCAAACACAGGTGTTGTCGATGGTGAGCGTCTTCCCAAGAAGCTGCCACTTTCAGAAAGTTTTCAGTTTACAGAATCAGCATTAGCAATGAATCTAGAAAGATACAGCCATCCTAGTATTTTCACCCTGGCCTTAGCCCAAAAGGCATGCAGTCTGCCAAATGGATAGAATCAAGATGCCTGCCTTCCTTCTGGAACATTTTGCTCTGAGCTGAGGGAGATGGCTGTTGATGCATATATCATTAGCTGAATCTGGAGACTAAGCTCTTCTCTCTCTGTTCTTGAGCAGGTGTTTGGCAAATCTTGAACTTCTGTATCTCCTGCTCTCTGGAGTTTCCAGAGCTCAAAAACCAAGTTCAGTTTAGTTACAAGAATGTGGGATGAAAAACAAATGAACAAAAACTGATCAGTAGACAGCTACCTGGAGAATCCTGGGAGGCTGTCTGAGAGATAGTTCTCATGCCTGGAAAAGGATTCGTTCATTTCTAAACGATTTGGGACTATGACTCAAGAAGAACCAATGACAATTAAGATTGATTTTCTGCTACTCTGAGAGCTCAAAAATGATCCCCTTGGATCTTGGTGTTTTTCTTGTAACTTTTTAAGTGTGACTATTAAACAGAGAAAATTGAAGTCTCATTCGTGAGAAGGAATTAGGTTACTCACTCTTGTGGCCAAAGTTTCTCCATCCCCAGAAAGACCAGGTCTTCAGTGACTATCTCAGCCAAGTTCTATGCCCCCAAATGAGCAAATGATTCCTTTTCTCCTTGCAGAATCAAGCCTATCTGTCTCTGCATTGGGATAATTTCAAATAAATATTTTGTAAATATCTGTGTTGTTTTACATAGTAGGCCTCATAAAGAACTTCATCCATTTTCAAGTTTAATTATTTTGGAGAAGAAAGCCAGAACTTCCCAGCCATAAGAAGATGGGCAGTTAACTGATTCTATATTTGAAAAGGAAAATATGCTAAAGTTGTCATAAATAAAACTAACCAAGAAAGAAATGCAACTTTAAAGACAGTGTGCCAGAATGGTTGGGGCTGTCAGAAACATTGTTATGGGGTGTGATCTCTTTTTGTGAGAAGTTGGCTCATTCCACCCTGGTTATTTTTTTAAGCAGTCACGGACTCCCAGTGCCATATCATTGTCCTCTGAGAACTTCCTGGGGCAGGAGTGTTAGATGTAGTTTTAGTGGGCAGCTAGAGTGCTCAGATTCCACATATCCCATAATTAAACCCAAAGACCCAGTAAATATTTCAGTTTTCATTATCCTGTTTTTAACTTCAGCATCTATTTTTGTATTATGATCAAGATATGTTTTTTTTAAAGATATAGTTCACATTTCATAAAATTCATCCTTTTACAAGAGCACACTTGAATAGTTTTTAGTAGATTCACAGATCTCAGTTGTTCACTTCTTAATAGTCAGGGAAGGATCAGAGACCAAGGTGCTAAATTAAAATTCTGCTTGGCCCGCAGCTATGTCTGGAAGAAGGACAACGTGGCCCTCACCCCATCTAGCAGTTCCAGAATTGTGGTGGAGAAGGACGGCTCCCTCCTCATTAGCCAGACGTGGTCAGGTGACATTGGAGACTACACCTGCGAAATTATCTCCCAGGGCGGGAACGACTCCAGATCAGCCCGACTAGAAGTGATGTGAGTATGGCGACTGCGGGCGGTCACCATCTCCTGACTGCGCACAGGGACAGTCGTCCCTTCTGCAAGTAGCTACCACCTAGTCATCCCTGGTCAACAGGCAGAGGTCTCTGCCTATGTACACATGACAAGGATTTGTTACCTCACAGTCATAACCTCCAAAATGGCTTTGATGATTTGATCGTTAGTTTTCCTCCTCACTGATCCCTGTTATCACATCCTCCCCACCCCCGTCCGCACGGTATTGTCACCGGCCCTATTCACCACACCACAGGTAAGAAATAGAAAGTGGCTTTTCCATTTACCGCCCATCAGAACTTGTGCTCAGTCAGAAATGTCAGGGTCAGCCTGCTGAGAAGAGCCCTACCCATGAAAGTCGACCAGACTGCAAGTTGGAATTAGTGCAGCCGCCTCTCCGTGGTAAATAGATACTTTCCGCTAAGTCTTTTGAAATCCTGAAAATAGCAGGCAGCTGCCCATTACTCCACTCTGGACCTTGCTGGGCACCCGGAGGCCCAGGCGGGAGAGCATCGATCTCCTCTGTCTTCCACGATTCCCTCTGTTCAAGGGCAGGAAGCTGAAAAGCCCGCTGACAAATTTTACTTTTCCGACATGTATTTATTTGCTTTTTAAAAGTGCTGCCCTCCCAGATATCCCCTGGGCACATGCAGACAAAAATAAAACCTGAAAATCAAGAAGGAGGAGCCATCCACGGTCAGGCAGCCGGCTCCAGTGTCCCTGGCTGACACGGGACATGCTGGGCCATTAGAAAAGGTAATTTTCAGAGATTTTCCTCACTGGACTCAGCCCACCTGGACCAGGAAGGCTTGTACAGACAACAATCATTCCCTAAAAATAGAACCAGAACACTCTGAACACAGGGCCATGTCTCATTTGCCTTTGAATCTCTAGACTCTGGCCAAGGGGATTAAAAATTTAAAACAAAACAACTTGCTAAGTATTAAGGAATTTTAAAATACTTGCTAACTATGAGACATGTGGCCTCCTGCACTTGTGGCACATGTGTGCATGTGCACACACGGGCGAATGAACAAACTCCTCGCGGCTAGCCCCGCCTGTGCTGTTCTTACTGGTTAATGCTGTGTAGCAGCTAGTCCAAGAAAGCCTGGTAAGTGTCTTCAGTGCCTGGAGAAAGCCCATTCTACTTCCAAGTGGTCTCTCTCAAGGATGACCCCTTGTTTTCTGTAGAGGCTAGACACGCGCAGGGAGCAAAGGTCGCCCTCCTTCATCAGGACAAAAGCAAGTACCCCTGCAGCCGTAGAAGATTAGCTGGGGCTGCTGGTGCCACCAGCTGCTGCGCCAGCGTCTGTCGAGCTTTGTAGGTGTGCTCGGAAGGACCAGAGCCTCCCCCCACCCCGCCTTTAGCATTTGCCTGCTGACCCAGGGTTCTTTCAACTGTCCTGCGCCCCTAGTCCCCCTTCCATACACCTCAGCCATCTGCTTCCTCCACAGCGTTTTAAACCATCTTCACTGGAATCGCCCCCTTCACCCCCATCCAGCCTTCAGGATCACTTCCAGCTCTTGGGGCACCAGGAGGTCTATCTCCTACAGTGCTCCCCACACCTGCTGCCATCTTGTCCTAGTATTGCTCCTACAGGTGGAAGTGCCTACTTCACTATTCCTTCCCCTACTAAAGTAGGAGCATCTAGATGGCACTGTTTTGCCTTTTGAGTGCCTGTCTGGTATCCCGTAAGTGCTCAAAAATATATGCCGCTTGTTTGAATGCATACATGAATGTGTACGTGTCATATACCATTAGTGGTTCTCCTCCTGACTGGGGCAGATCCCCAACTTCCCTTCGTCTCACAGACACTGGACTGAGCCCCATGAGCGAACAAATGGCTCAGGTCACACTGTTGAGAACCTTACACCCAGCACCCCCAAATCCTTGTTCAGTTCTGGTGCTCTGCCCTTTCTCCTCCCTTCCATGTCTCTTGTTGGAGATTGTTTTTTTAATGTTAATAATACTGGATTACATGGCCAGTGAATTTACATAATCCATTGTGCTATTCACATTTTTAAACTACCTTTGAGAACTCAGATCATCCATCATTGGTACCAAATAAATGTTAGCATTTCATAAAGACTCTGTCAGCAGAAGCCAAATTGCATACTTCCAATATGGTGCATTCTTTTTGTTCTGCACAATTTTTATGTTCTGCTGATTTACATATCTTCCCTACTATTTGTTTATTTGATTCCTCTAAGTAAAATACATTTTTCAGCAAATGTTGCTGTATCCATAAAATAATAGGCTTTCTGTAATGGTAAAACACCTCATCTCTAAATATAGAAATATTTGCAGATTTGTGATTCAAACCAATTTAGGTACAACTGGTTACAGAGCTGATTTGGAGACAGTCGTTCCTTGTGAATTGTTAGTGTAATAAACACTCCACTCTTCCAAATCTGAATGAATTGGGGAAGTTGCAGGTTATAGTGTGGTGTGTCTTCAGCTACAAATAGGTCTTAACTCTCCGACATCAGTAATGACAGTAGTAATGATAATAACAATAACTCACGATTGCAGGGCATTTTGTGCCTCTCAGAGAACTTTCAAATCTAGCTCAGTAACATTTCTGTGATTTACTCAGATAACAAAAAAGAAAAAAATCTCATATTGCAGAAGTGACTGAGAGGTACTTACGGCTGAACAGTGTCCTTCAAAAGAGCCTGAAAGCCCACTTTCCCTGCCTCCCCACTTCAGTTAAAAGCTGCTTTATTAAATATAGAAATTAGGAGCATTAGAAGTGGGCCTTTGAAAGCAGGTCCTTCATTGACTCACTCTCAGGGTTTTTGCTCCATGTGGGATGGCCCTGTGCTCTCAGTGTGAGCCCAGCATGGGGTGGGGGTGGGGAGGCCACCCCTGCTATGCAGGAATGGTGACAGCTTCCCAGAGTGAGGCTGGCCTGGAGGACCCTCCCACCTCTTACCAGTGTCATGACTTTGCACAGGTGACCTCTCTGCCAGCCTCTGTTTTCTTACCTGTACACCAGGCATGTTCTCATGTACTTTGGAAGGCTGCCAGGAGGTTTGAATGACATACTGTTTGTGAATCCTGGCCTGGGATCTAGCCCAAGCTAGGACACTCAGTCAGCCACAGCTCTTATTATTCCTCATCTTCTGATTAAAAAAAAAAAGGCGGCCTTCCTCTATTCAACCTGCCCCACACCAGCGCCAGTAAGTTTCTCTTTTATCCTGTCATTTGACCATGCTTATGGCCCTCTGACACACTAGGTAAACCTGTTCATTGCTGGGCCTCAATGCCTAGAATAGGCTAGGTTCTCCATTAATACTAGTTTCAGCCTTACCCAACCTATCAGGCTGAAATTGGTTTGGGTATTTTGTGCCACAAAGTAGGATTTATGAGGGTCTGTTTTCACCCCTTCCCCAAGAGGAGAAGCCTCTACAATTCCAGGAATTCCAAATTCCTGGAAATGAACAGCACATAGGTCAGAGTTTAGCAGGTCACCGAATATGTTAATCATCTTTCTTACTAGTTTGCAGATATCTTGAGGGAAGGAGCTGGTTCTGGGATGACTCCATACCCCCAAGCATCTTCCTGGATTGAGCACACCAAAGGGACCAGGTTCCTCAGGCTTTATGGATTGATTAATTGTTCATCATTTAAAGACCCAATTAGCATCCCATCTTCCCATCTGAGATCAGAGACTAATTCTTTTGAGCCTGAAGTAGAGAGAAAACCTAATTTACAGAACCCACTTGAAGACGGGAACCCTGGGGCAGGGGGAGTGGTGTCTTTCAGTAAAACTACTTCTGACAAAGCCATAATAAGGAGTGAACAATTTAATGCCATTTCTCGAGAGTTATCAGGCCCCCCTCATCTTTCTTCTTCCTCAAACTGAAGTCAAAGAAGATGGGTTTGACCAAATCATCATTTGTGTGTTAAAGGGGCAATGCTTTTTATATAGAAAAATACTTATCTGATCCTCTTCTGCAGGAGCAATTCCCCCCTACAGCCACAATTTTACCAATTGCTTTCTCGAGTCTTTTTCCAAGCTGTTTTTCTCAAGCACACCTTCCTTAATCTCTTCCTATATAGTGCTGGGTCTGTTGTTAATTTCTGATATTATTGTGTTGTAATTTGCCTGATGGTGATTTCTTCTCTCATTCTCTTTAAATTACAAAGTGACTCAGCACTGGGCTTTGTTTCCATTGTTCTGCCACCCACTTTCCTTGGTCACCCTGTCTGCATATTACTGTCTGTGAGTCATTCTACTGATCATTTATCTCCTTTCAAAGTTGGCAGAGAAATGCCAAGACACAATCTATCCCCATTAGATAAGATTCTCTGAAATGGACTCAGAATATATTAAAGCCTCATTTATCGGTTATTGATGGATTAGTTAAATATTTCACAGAGCTTAAGTTTCTAGATAACCAAAACGTACTATTTGAAGAAATAGTTTATGTGTCCAGTGTAATTTAAAGAGTTCTTTGCATTGTTGAACAGGGGTTATGAACACAGAGATAGAGGGGATTTTCATAGAGGGTGGTGCTAGCTAGGGCCCTGGGGTGCTGGGGGATTCTGAGGTTTCTGACTTCTAAGCAGGAAAGAATTCATGCAAGAGTCAGTAGAGGCCAATTGGAAATGAGGCCTACTCTAGTGTGGTACACCCTGGGGAGTGAGTGCAGGCAGATTCAGAGGAGAGCCACGCCTTGGCTGCTGATAGAAGGCTGCTAATACTAGGCTGCTGATACAGACTTGCATAGTTTGAGGGCCAAGGGCTCATAGATGGGATCCTGGATGGGTTTTGGCCGTTTTTGCTTAACAAAAGGGGCAGAAGTTTACAATTGGGGTAGCAATTTTTGGCCAGTTTTGTTGATCAAAACACCATGTCCCTAGACTCCTGTTAGTTAAAATAGGGCAAGTTTTACAACTAGTGGCACCTCCTGTGAAGATAAACTAATAGGGCTTGAGCAGCCTTGTCCTGGAATCTGCATAGCTGTCTTACAGAAACACCCCATGGGGGAGGGTAGGGAGCTGCAGCCTTTGTGCTAAATTCCTGCTCTACCTCAGTAGAAGCTGGAATTAGGAGACGATATAAATTTTCTTCCACCTCGGGTCCCTGGTATGTGCAAACATCACATTTTGCGCTGAGTCATCACCCTGTGACTGCGAGTCAATGGAGCTGGCTTTGTTGGACAATAGTGGATGGCGTGCGGCCTCATGTCCCTAGCTGCGCAGACGGTGATGGCCTCTTCAACGCTGGCCTTGGAGGTCTTTATCCCTCCACACATCTCGAAGCTACTTTGTTTTTGAATTCTAAGTCTTTTTTTTTTTTCAATCTTTTAAAAAAAATCTTTTCATCCCTCTGTCTCAGACTCTTCGATACCACTTTGCTGTTCAGTTTGTGCCCACTTCTGGCTGGCCCTGTGGCCGTCTCTTTGGTGCTTTGATCTGCCAAGAGGAGGGAAGAATCAGCAAGCTCTGAAGACAGGGGTTGTCTGTGAGCATATTCCCGGGTTTCGGGACCCAGCACCGGGGGGCAGAGGCCGCTCAACTGGTGGCTCTAGACAAGTACTGTGAATTGAACACAATCTTGAAATCTTTAAGCCTCCCCAACCCAAGAGAAGAGCTGCTTGCTCACCTCTAAGAGTGGTCATTTATTTCCAGGTGTGCACTGAGTTTAGGCTAAGCACAGCATAGTTGGAAATCCATTGTGAGAGCTGTGGGAAGGACATACTTTAAGAAGCTAGAATTAGATCCAGCATAACCTGCTTCAGGCCACTAGAAAAAGTGTGCAAAGATATGGTAGTCTCAGAGGAGTCACTACTGATCATTCCTTTTGCCCAGTTACAGCCTTGTCCTTTTACTGCCCACCTCCTGCCCAGTTCATACATCCTCAAGGACAAGAATGGCCATTTTTGCCACTCTGTCTCAAGTTGGCTGAATATTTCCCCTCTAACCCCCATGTCTTCTCTCAGACCTCTGCTGTATGTCAGCCACAGCCGCCTGGCCCCTTCAAAACCCAGCTCATCATTTGCCTTGTAGTGTGTCCTCCCTCCAATTACATTTTGTCCAGACCTTTGGGACCCTTTCCAGGGAACTGCTCTCGAGGTCCCAGGTTCAGCTCTGTAAAGTAAATGTCAATCAGATATCCAAGGAATTCTGATGGTCTTGTCCATATCCTTTTAAGGCTATAACCCTTCCAGCGTAGCCCAAGCAGCAGTGAAAAGAATAGTTAGGACTCTTAAGAGGACTTGTGGCGGCTGGACCGAGGGCTGGTCCTTTGAATGAACAGAGGGCTTGGTATTAAGGGCATCTCTGAGCTAAGATTTAGTGACTGACTGATGCATGTGAGTGGGTGGATGGTGGACGGAAGCGGAGATTCCTGAATGTAACCACTGGCTGCAGAGAAGGATGGGCCGATATGTACCCAGTTTGGGAGTGGAATGATTTCTGACTTATAGTCAAGCCCCAGAGATTAGTCCTCTGAAATGATTCACTGTAATTGCTTTCTCCCCATTGTAAGACTTAGAGGTCAGACCATGGAGCCTCCTTAAACACTTTCACAGGTAGAAAGTGGTCTGGAGCAAAAACTAGCCCCATCAATCTTCTAAGTTAACATTCACCACGTCAGAAAATTCTTAAGAAAAGTCTTTGCAGTGCTGTTCTGCTACTTACTTCCTGGAGTTGTACTGACCCCACAGGTAGAGGACACTGTCCCTAACCAAACTGTCCTTCCTTCAGACACCATCCACAAGCTCCAGACTTCCCAGGCCACCCATACTTCTAAAATTTGGAGCTCCCCACTACCTGACAGGTTCAGTAATTCCTAGAATGACTCACAAATCCAGTTAAGTGCTGTACTTACGGTTTCAGTTTTGTTGTAAAGAACTAAAATCAGGACCAGACAAATGAAGAGATGTGTGGGCAGGTCCCAAACAAGAAACACCCCTGTCTTCAGGATATTCTTTTGGAAGACAGATGTTTGATTACCAACCAGCAGGCTCACCTGAGTTGGGAGTCCATCATTCTTACTGGGGTGTCGGTAGTAGGCTCATTGGACCATGGGCCACGTGGCTGAACACAGTCTCTAGCCCCCCACATCCCCACGCCCAGGAGGTCAGAAGGTAGGGCAACTATCTGTGGCTCAGTGCCCCAACTCTCTAATCGTATGACTGGCTTTTCTAGTCCTCCACCTGGAACTATTTTGGGCCCTACCACAAGTGATCTTGTTAGTGTAAACTCAGGTGGGGTCCGAGGGTCCACTGAGAATAGCAAAGACAGTCCTGTCACTCAGTAAATTCCAAAGATTTAGAAACCCCATCCAAGAACCCAGGACAAAGACCAGACAGGCTCTGTGTTACAGCACATTCTTACTTGGACATATTTATACAAGTTTATTCTTAGTTTGTTCTCATGTGAGAGTACTTCAACACTTCTGGTTTGGTTTCAGACAAAACCAGTTTAGTTTGGGGAAAAAAAGAAAATGGGAGAAATAGAACAGATATTTTTGTCCTGTTGTTTCCTTCATTTTGGTCTTCATAGGAAATCTTAAGGAGCTTCCGTTATTGGAGAAATCAAGTAGAAATAACTGCTCCTTTTCACAATTAAAGAGAAAGAAAGGCAACATTTCAGGCCCAAGTTTATTCTTTATTGTACTCATCTAAAGTTATAGTCCACATTAGAAATATTAGTTTGTTTATAAATGGTGAGCGTGAGTTAGAGAGAGCTATGTTTCTTAGGTAGCTGCAAGCACATAACAATTTAATAAATCCCAAAGTATAATGAGTATATTTTTTAAATTAAAAATATCAAGTATAATTATGGCTTTTTATTCTGACCTATGTGGGTCAGCAATAATTGATGTCTAAGAGAGACCGAGAATTAGATAGTGGGTGAAGAGGGTAGTTCTCAGCATCCCCTGGCCCCAACACTGTCAGTAATGCTAATAAGAGGGTAGTCATCCCTAATGGCCACAAAACAGGGTCCTGCTCCCAGAATCATGAGGCGGAAAGGTTACAGGACTTGGGCAGCTTAGGATTTTGAGACTGTAGGTCTGTGTGGTGGTATAAACTACAGTTGGATTTTGAAGCTTTGCCACTAGTAAGTCCCAGTAAAGACCTTTCCTATTAGTAACTTCTTTTCAGAATTTACTTTAATTGCTTTTCCATTTTATAGCCTTGCCAATATCTTATTTACTATTTTCACAGGGTTTTAGTTAGTGTTTTTCCCACATTTCCCTTTCAGTGCTGCCCCTAAATTTCTATTATCTAACAGAGGACAAAACAACAATGTAACCTCATGCTGTCATTAAATGAGGTAACTAAGTCATTTACAAATACATATGGGCATTTGGGCTGGTAACTCCAAATGCTAGCATTGGAAACATTAAATCACATTTCTCAGGCCTTCACTGCTTATGTGGCTTACTGCATTTGAGGCATTTCTGTTAACTGCTTCTAGTTGTAAAAACAAATTGTTGACCACATTTTCTCAATAAATAATATACCGTGTAAAAAGTAGCAATCCCCACTGGATTTAGACTACAATGTCATTAGTTGTGTCAGTACCTTCTGGAGGGATTAAAGCATGGTTTAAAAAATAAAATAACATTGTGAATGGTGCAGGACTTCCTGGGAGAGGGAGGGAAGATAGTATTTGGGGGAATATTTTATGTTCTCTGCTTTATAAACATTGTATGTCAGGGCTGTATAATGTAAGAACCCAAGCTAACCATCAATTCTGATGTACATTTTTTCTTTTTTCATTTCGTTTTGTTGTTTTTTAAATCCAAGTGAACTACCTCATTCGCCTCAGAACCTCCTGGCCAGTCTGAACTCCTCCCACAGCCACACTGTGGTGCTCTCTTGGGTTCGACCCTTTGATGGAAACAGCCCTGTTCTTTATTACATTGTGGAGCTATCTGAAAACAGTAAGTAGCAAAGAAAATTGTCGCCATGGACAATAATCAGATCTCTTTCTGTACTCTTAATGTTTGTAACCTTTACTTCTGGCTCAGACTCAAAACAACCAATAAAATGTTATGATGCTTTATGGGGTTTCAAATGATAAGCACTACTCACTAGAAAGGATAAAAGGAGGTGGGAAGTCTGGAGGAGAGAGAAGGAATGCATAGTCGGGGTGCCTGCTATGGGAGCCTGGTTGTGGGGATGAAGGCTCTGACAGGGCTGCCCGAGGCAAAGGTCCTAGGTCCAGTATCATCCTTTGAAATAAGTTAATAATGCTCCCATTTGGGGCTGATTGGAGAGTCAACAAAAACAATGATGCCAGTAGTTGACATCTTCTTGATGTTTCCTTGGCTCAGATACATGTGCCCTTTATTTCTTCCCCTTTCTTGACCCCTCAGCAGCAGATAGTACATTACTCAAGCCCTCCTTTAGCAGACATTTTCTTTCTTGGATTTCCTCCATCTCACTGGCCAATCCTCTCTCCTCTCCTCTGCTGACCACAGGACATGCCCTTCTGTGTCCACTGGCTCACTACTCTCTGCTCTCCCAGAGTCTCTTCCTGGGAAATCTCCATGTGGTTGTAAGTGGAATGTTTTCTTTGAAAGCAGATCTTGCTTTATAACTCTTTACCCAAACCTCCAGGATCATACACTGAACCCAGTTACTTCACCTCTTTACCAGGTTGTCTCAAGAATTCTCAAACTTAACTTCTTGGCCCTAATGCTGCTCTTGCTCATTACTGTGGCCATTCGAATCTCATGTTGGCACCCCTCTGGCTTCTGTGTTGCTCAAGTCAGAAGCCCAGGAGCAGAGCTTGGCTCCTTCCCTCTCCCATGTCCCACCTCCCCTCAACTCATCAGCAGTCATACCAAGTGGGGTTCCAGGACTTGCTGGAAACTGCTCTGTGGTCCAGACAACCACTATCTCTTACCAGGACAGTGTCAGTAGCCCCTAGCTGGCCCCAGCCTCTACTCATCTCATTCCAAAATGTTCTTTACACAAGCAGAATATTGTTCTTTGTAATGTATGATTTGACCCTAGTTCCCTTGTGAGGTTCCTACTGCATATAGAACAAAACTGCCTCCTCTGTCCCATGCAGCCTACCTCCCCACTCCCTGCCAATCCTAGGTTTACTCTGCTCCTTATAACCAACTTGTGACAACCATACTGATTTTATGACAGCTCCCTGGATGAACCCCATTTCCCATCTCAGTGGTATTCCCTCTGCTTACGGGGCTAGGTCATCCTCCATGATCACCCCATACCTCCTCCCACAGCTGGCCAGCATACCCACTCAGCCTAACCTGTTATCACCAAAGGCTGTTGGATGTCCATGTCCTAGATTTCTAAATGTACCCCATAGCCTCAGTTTAGAGCATCCTCTCAGAATGAGACCCTTGTTCCCCTTCCTATGGACAGCACTGACAGTTACTCTGGTCTGCCTCTCAGAGGGCAGGTGTATGCATGGAAACCACCCTGTATGCTGACATTCAATTTAGTCTTAGCTCATTAACTCTGACCAATGAAAGAAGCTATTGGCATTCTTTGTTTCAGTCACCTTCCTGAGAAGATAAGGTGTCACATGCCATGTGGCTTGTAAGTAAAACATAGTTTGTTGACAATGTATATGGAGAGAATGTGGCAGAAGGAAAGCTCCTGCCATCAGAATTCTGTTAAAGACAACTGCCGCTGTGTGGCCATCTCTTTGTGATGGCCGGTGTATTTATTCATCCTTATATCACAATCCCTGTAACTTGGCAGGCACTCCGAAATGAATGGAAATGAATCCCTCGTGATGGATTCAAATTACAGTCTTAGACAGTCATCTAAAGGGGAAGTGTTCTACCTTCCCCAATTCACATAAAATAAGACATTGTTTCAAACTCTACCAATTATTTTCTCAACGAGCTGTACGATTGCTTGGTTCTTCCAGTCAGACATCTTGCCAAAATAAGACACAGATTTTATGTGTAATATTTCCATCCTTCTGTCCAAACTAAATCTTGATTGGGCCTTTGCTCCATACCAGAGATAAGATGATCAGTCTCCACTCTACACCCTAGAGCTAGTCAAACAGGTCACTTTCTGCCATGTAATGAGCTCCAGGTACAAATGTAGTGTGTGGTATGGTGAATGAGGGGCCAGTGTGAGATTAATCAGAGCAAGCCTAGAGCTGTTTAGAAAGAAGCAGCTCCTAGTGTGACTACAACTGGGGATACTGAGCCAAGACATTGCTGGGGGCTGTGTGGTGGTGTGTGCTTGGGTAAATTCTCCTTTGTCCTTAATAACCTAGCTAAATATTGCTTTTCCTTCCTATCTTTCCTTGAGCTGTGCCCCATCATGCCCTCCTCAAAGTTCCCATGTCATTATTTATATTGACTGTGTGTTTAGTACATTGTACAATAGTTACTGGTTAATACACCCATCTTCTAGCAGGACCATGAGCCCCTAAGGCTGAGCGGGGCTCACATGTCAACTCACTGTACCTGTGATGCCAAAAGCATGCCTGGCACATACTGGACAATGCGGTAGTTGCTCAGGTGCTTCACTGTGCTGAGAAGGTGACTAAGTACATCATTAGTCCCTCATTAACCTCTGGCTCTCCTGCTGGACTTGTCTGGACCTGGCAGAGATTCCCAACTATTTTCTCTTCAGAGCCTCTAATGTGGAAGACTCGAGAGTATGCTAAACCATTTATTATTGTTGCTGTTGTTGTACAAAGTACTATTATTACACTTAGAATTTGGAATGGATAAGATGGCTATCTCCACGTTGGTCCTGATTTCAGCTGTACAAAATAAGTTTGTGGCTTTTCCTGAAACAATCTACACTGTTATCAGTCAATTTAGTTGCATGTCTTCTGCCACAGCAAATAGAAAAACCAAATGATCTGGTTTTAATTTTTATTAGGCACTAGCACCCTTAAGAAGCAATTGAGCATGCTGGCTAATTATGGTCCGAAAGAACAGTTCAGTGGCAAGTACACTAAAATGAGAATTACATTTGGTCTGTCCCCAGCCATGCAAAGTGGACAGTTCTAAATATCTCCATCCAATGGGTTCATTCATCCAGCTACTTGGACTATCCTGCAGCCAGCTCCTCCTGGCAGGCTGATTAGGATGCCATTCTCCTGGAAACCGTGAGTCCTGCAGGAGCCAAACTGACACCAGTTAGTAGCGGAGGCAGGCGCTTTGTAACACCTGCCCTCATGACATGCCAGCCTTTACAATAAAGCCGCTTAAGAGTTTTTATGGAGCAGAACTCGGGAGCTTGAACTGAGCCTTTGTTCATGCACTTGACTGGAGTCAAAACCCTTTATGGAAAAATACGTCTGTCCCTCCACAGGGATCCTGTAGTTTGTCTTTCAGTGAAGTTCGATAGTTCTCTCATCCCCAGTGCCTCTTTGGTAAGCCCAGGGCTCAGAGAGGGGTGGCAGAGAGATGTTCAAGGTATAAGTCTGGTGGACCTAGAAGCACAGAGGGTGGCAGTAAAGGGGACCTAGAGGCTTCCTCTGTACAGGAATTCTTGATGACTTGTAGCGAGGAACCTAGAAACAAGCTGAAAAAGTGCTGTTGAAGAGTGAAAGCTTTTGGCACCTCTCTTAAATGTATTTCCGGGTTTGGTCAAGAATACTTTTTCTTTGATAGTATGATCACATGGGGAGAGACTGCCAGAAAAATTGGTCAAAGACTTTGACATGAACCCAAAAAACTGAGTGTCTCATCTAGCATATTCTTTAGGGGTTGTCTGATGCCATAGGAACCTACACTGACTATTTTTGAGCTATGGCACAATTCTATAGGTTGTAGAAAACTTAACAGTAATAGGAATAATGCCTGTTCACAAAAGTGCAAATGCATTGTGTCCTGTTTGTAAGTGGTTATTACAGCAGTTGGTTCTTGCTCTGTAGATAATGACCAGTTAGCATCTATTTTTAAATTCATTTTAGCAATCCTGATTATTAATACATGTGTGTTATTCAAATCTCTTTTGATACAGTTATAACATCTTACTGGTTCTTTCATTAATTAATGAGTTAACTAAAATCTTTGACAAATGTTAATTTTAAACTTAGATGAGAACCACATTTTATCTCTAAAAAAATTTATACTTTAGTGGGAGTGAATTGGCATCATGTATGCAGATTCCTCATGTGAGGCAAAAGTTGTCAATCCTTATATCTCAATCTAGTTCTCAAGCTGAGTCCTTGCCTCTTTTCCTTAAGTTGCATTAAAGTATCTCACCACTAAGATAAAATAATGGCATCTCTTACCACTTAGAAAAATGACGTCTTTTCCTATGGAATTTTTAAGTCTTAGCATATGTCTCCTAGTAAGATCTTGCTGGTAACAAGCATACTTCCATGAAAAATTAAAAATATTTCATTCTTTTGCTTCTACTATTAGTTTTTAATGGCTATTGAGTGTTCATCGTTGTGGTTTTTTTATATGTTGTACCTTATTTAAATTTAATTAAAATATAAAATAACTTTATAGTTTTTATTATTAAAGTTATTCATATTCAGTAATAAAAATTTAGAAATTACTTAAAGCACAAAGAATAAAAACAATCATGCAGTCCCCTGTGTGTTGTAGGCTAACCTTCCATCCTGTACTTAGCTGCTGCCCCTCCTTCTCCTCCAGGTCTCAGCAATCCTTCTTGCCCTCTGTCTTCATGCTCCCCCTCTCTTTGATCCTTTTACCCCCAAAGCAAATGACCTCCTCCTCCTTAGCTCTCATTCATTCCATCTACTCAACATTCTTACTTCTTACTCTTTTATTTCTTGGACTTTTTTCACTGACTCATCTCAAAATTTCATTTCCAGTCTTACTCCTATAATATCGGTATTGGGTTTTCTCACTTAGTTCACTGGTCTCCTCACCCTACCTGCCTTCCCTAGTGATCTCATGTGGTTTGCCCCATGGATCACACTATAGTTTGCACCTACACACTGCAACTCCCCATGTGTGCTTCCAACCTAGAGCTCTCTCCTGTGTCTCAAATTCACATGATCAAATGCCTTCTAGATGTCTAGATGTATGAGGGATTCATTAAGTTCTTAATGTCAAAACAGAATTCGTCATCCTATCCCGCCAAAGTTGCTCCTTTTCCAATTTAGAAGCTTAGAAATCATTCTTGACTCTTCGTTATTCCCTGCCCCTCACAAGTAAATCAAGACATTCTGTTGGTTTACCTATTAAACGTTCATGTAACTCATTGTCCCTCTCTATTTCTTCAATCACTGTCCCTGACTATCACCCTATTACCCTAAACCAGCTATTTGACGTCCTCAAGTCTTTGTTTCATCAGACCACCAGTGAGAGCTTTCTGAAGCACACACCAAGGCCGAATGCTCCCCCCTGATGAAACCCTTCAGAGACTTCAGGGAAGACATCCCTGGGACTGGGCACTGAGCCTCCATAATCTACCTTTGGCACCCTCAAGTTGCCTGTGCTTCAAACAGAGCCTGGAAACTAGTCCTTAGCCCATCTTCTAACCAGACTGCTAGCCCAAATTCCTAGCTATATAGAAATTCTCATTACCTACAGAATAGATGGCTGACTAAGTTACATGATAATTTGTGGTATCATTTATCATCTGACCACCACCTGCTTCTCCAGATTTATCTCCAGTCATTCATGCTTTGTTTTTCATGTATCCTCAACAAGGTATCACTCCTAGTTCTATGAAAACGCCATATAGTACCACAGCACCTTTGCTCAGGGTGTCTGGAAATTCTCATCTTGCCACCCTCTGTCTTTGATCAGCTCCTTGGTAGTGTCTCTTCTGTGTATTGTCCTCCATTCCGTCCCCTGGGAGACACTGTTCCCAGCCTCCTCCTGTAGAGGGCACCCTCTCCAGTATCCTTCTTGAGTGCAGGGAGCTGTGTACTCAGTTGTAGTACCGAATTAACTACCCAACTGGCCAAACTAGGCCTAGGTCACAGCAAAGGTGGGATATCAACACTAATGAAAATATCCAGATGGAAACTCTTAATATTTTACTCCAGGTTTCTAAAGCTATCCTCCTATGTTTTTATTTAGAAGATTTATGGTTCTGAGGTATATGTTCAGGTCTTATAGTGTTTTGCTCTACATTTCTTTGATTACTGGTACTGTTGAAGTCATTTTTACAAGTTGGTTGGCTTTTTGTACTCCCTCTGCTATGATTTGTCAATTTCCTTTCCCCCATTTTTCTATCGAGGCCTTAGGGTTTCTTCTATCACGTGTAACAAGTTGTTTTTCAATTTGCTTTTTACCCTTAATTTTTGTGTATTACGTTTTGACATATGAAAGTGTTTGATTTTTATGTAGTTAAATCTATTGATATTTTCCTTTATGATTTCTTTCATTACTTTTGTTTAAATGTTTTAATATTATCAAGCATAAAATACATATTATTTTCACCTTGTTTTTAAGTTTACTTTAGTGCATTTAGCTCTAATTCATCTGCAATTTAGATGTGCTGAGCATTCTGACATGACATTTTGTTGTTTCCAAATGACCCCCATTTTCCCAGTATGATTTATTGAATAATACATTTGCTTGCTAATGTTTCCTTTTTAATATATTAATGGGAACTGTCTATATAAAAGTCTGTTTGGAGTTTATTGGGTTTATTGATGTCTATTTTTCTACCATTTTTACAGTATTTTAATTGTTTTAGTTCCAAAATGCATCTAAAACAGATAAATCCTCATCTTTTCAGAATTTTGTTATTTCTTGTCACCTGCTTATTGTTTCAGGAAAAAAAACTGAATTATTTTGTTCAGTTTCAAGAGTAATACCATTGACTTTTAAATCATACTTAATAAATCATATTAAATTACAACTGACTTTTTGGTAATTCTGTTTTTCCACCCACAAAACAATTTTTCTCCACTTATTTTTTTATAATGCTTAGAAATACACTTTTTTGGTTAATGTTCTGAGATGTTTCTTCACTACTATAAGTAGAATTTTCTTTCTGTTTCATCTTCTAGCTAGTTATTGCTGGAATATAGGACAGTTATTGATGCCTAGTATTTATTATCCATTCATCCACTTATTCTCTTATCATTCTAGTGATTTGTCAGTTGATTCTTTTAGTTTTCATGATAACCACATCTTTTCCAAGTAGCAAAAATTTTTTTGTGTGTATTTATATCTTATATTGTTCATGATAGTTACAAATAATAATTGGTATAATAGTGTCTCTCATTGTTTATTCTCTGATCTCCATGGAATGTCTGCTAGAATTTTACTCTATGTATAATATTGATTTTTTTTGTTTTTATTGAGATGTAATTTGCACAGAATGAAATTTCATAGTAGCCTCCACCTCAAACAAGATACAAAACACTTCCAGCATACCAGAAAGTTCCCTTGTGTCTCTTTCTAGTCAACTGCCATCCTTCAAAAGCAAGCCCTCTTCCTACCTGTCTCCATAGATTAGTTTTTGCCTGTTGCTGAATTTCATAAAGTGACTATAATAATAATTTGAAAACCAGTTTTTCAGTGTGTGATACATTTCTTTTATTGTTCACTCTTGGGATATAAAAAATATGTGTAGAATATGTCTTCCTTCTAAGCAAATTATTCTTAAAATAACCAAACATGCAATTTAGCAAGACCCTATAATTTATGCAATAGAATTTAGCCTATGACCATCCTGTAGGTCTGGCGTGAAGTCCCAGGGTCCTGTCCTCCAGAAGGTTTCAAAGCTGATACTCGAAGGAACTTTCACCATCATGTCAAGGTTCTAAGGGTCCACCTTAAAATCAATGCAATTTTCCATACTTAAAAAAAGAAGCATGTCCTGACTTCTATAAGTGTCTTATATCGTGTCTTAATTTTTTCTAAGTATGTGCTAAAATAAATATTAAATTGGAAGAACTCTTCTACATCTGCTGCATCACTCACTGTCTCTCCATATAGAGACAGCCGTACAGTAGGGGTCTCTGCTACCAAGAGATGCCTGTTTCTCTCGAGGGACTTAGCAACTTCCTTTTGAGACTATGCCATGAAATATGTTGCCTTTTCACCATGGTTGCCATAAAACCCAAAGCTAAACTGAGTGCTTAACTGAAGTCCCTAAGTCATCCAGGTGCTTAGAGCATCTCTTTGTCTTCTTCTCCTTAGTGATTTTGTATTATATTTTCATTTTCTCATACAATTTTATATGTATTCACTTTAGAAGGTCTCACAAGTCCTCTTTGGAAGTAGGAGATGGGTCTTTCCGTCTCTGTCTCTATATTTGTCTCTCTCACTCACACACAGACACACACACATCAGATCAAAGTCATAAACCCCACAGACCACACAAAGTTGTTGAGCAAGGACGAGTAGGTGAGCGCCAGCTCACACTGACAGAGTCCCCTGGCAGTGGTGTGTAAGCAACTCTGAGGATCACAGGCTGTGGAAAGTGTCAGAGCAAGGGCTGTGCAAAAGCAAGTGGTTATCCCGAGTTTTCAATTGAATTTCCCAAGAAGGAAGGGGCCAAGGTGACTGGGCACCCCAGACCGAGACCTGGGAACGGAAATATATACTGAGACACGATGGTCTAGACATATCATCTGTCAGCCTGATAAGAGCATGCTGACTTGGAGGTGATGTTTTCGGGTTCAGAGTGCAACATCCTAGAGGCAGTTTGTAGAATGTTCTACAGCTGACAGCTCTCTTGAAAGGACTTACGACCGACCAACAGTTGTTAAGACTTGCTTTTGAAGAATATCCCCTGAGGCCTGCTGCCTCTCCAGGCCATCTTCCACTCATCTCTGGGGGAGGTGGTAAAGTCTCTTCCTTCACAAGGACCACCTCTGCACTGTGTGGCTCAAATCTTCTTGTCCTGACACCGCGTCTTTCCATGTGCTGTCTCGCGCGCTGCTCTCCAGGAGCTCATTTGCTCCCGTGTGAAAGCTGCTCTGACTGTCACTGCACAATATGTTAAATGTCTTCATCCCTGCTCGCTATTATGTACTTAAAAGCCGACGGGCTTTGTGCTGTTTGGCTTGCCAGACGGCAAAGGGACTTTGTTCTTTATGCTTCACATCGTTTTAATGCTGTCTTTGAAACGTATCTCACATAGGTATTTTCTAATAGCCTCAGAGTTGTTAGGAACTATTTTATGTTTTAGCTCATTTTTCTTTGGGCTTTTGCATATTGAGCCTCACATTAATAGCATTTGCTTCCATTTTAAGCTCCATCCAGGAAGACAGCACATTTCAAAGATATTTATGAAAGGAAGATTGTTGCTGTCTTACAAGCCCAGAGAGGAGCTGCGGGGGAAGGCTGCAGGTTTTTCCCCCCCAGGTATCCCAGGTGAGATGAAGAGATGGGCAGAGAACCTCAGGAGGTCCCCATGTGCCCTATTGGCCCTCACCTTTCAGGGAGCCTTCCCCAAGCCTGTCCCACAGACTGATATTAATGCAAGTAGAGCCACCAAGGGCCACTCTTCTCATCACCACCACCACCACCAAAAGCCAGCTTTTGCCCATAGCTGACTCCCTGCATGACTGCATTTGCAACCTCTCTGGCCTCTGTTTGCTTCTTTTGAGGGGAAAGCTTCTACAGTTCAGCACCCATACTCTTCCTGACAGTTTTACAGACGCCCCTCTCCTCCCAGACCACACCAGCCCATTAGCTCACAGGCCTCTTTTTTCTTACTCTATATTTTATTTTAGAACCGTTTTAGGTTTGCAGGATTATTCTGAAGATAGAGTTCTCATTTACCCTGCAGCCAATGTCCCCCATTATTAATGTCTTGCTCTATTTCTTAGTCTGTAAATCCACAAGCCCCCACTACCTTCTCTCTTGCTCTCCTGGTGCAGAGGCCAGGGTGCTTATCCTGGATTTGGCTGGTGGCTTCCTTGAGGTCTCATTTTGTAGGTCCCTTTATTGCCTGGAGTTGCATTAACTTCAGTTCAGCTTTTGATGTTGTTTTCCTGGACTGTGTGTCATGCCAGTACTTCCTGGGTGTAGCTGGCACTTCCTGCTGAAACTCCTGAGGAGACACAGGGGTCCAGCCGCTCTCTGTGATGCTGACTCTCCCACCAGTCTAGGAGTTGGCCACCCGTTGGGTTTGGGGAGCAGTTATTTAAATTCCCTGCTGTCTAATCTTGGAGGAGGACCATAGCCCTCCCCACAGGTTCCAGATGCACAGACACTTTCAGACCCCGGGCTGCTGTGCAGACATTAGGTATTAGTCATAATAATGGGCCTTCTGGCAATTAAGAAAGTTTTCTTTGAAAAAGCATTTTCCTTCCTTAGGTACTTCTAATTGAGGAAATGGATAATGCTTTTTTATTGGAACAGGCTTCAGTACATTTGCAAAGATTAAACACCACTAGCTTTTTAAACAACAGATAGTGTGGAGGACAATTAACTCCTCCTGGGTTCTGGATGCTCATAGCTCTGAAGATTAGTGATGGCCATTTGTACAGCAGAGGTTTGTATAATAGCCTGACTGGGAAAGTCTGAAGTTCCTTGTCTTCTAGATCAGAGGAGGAAGAGGTGTCCCTGAAGGGGAGAGAAAAACTATTTAAAGCTTTTATTGGATGGTTTCTTTTATCAAAAGTTCTTTCTACACCCCAGCCCCCAAGACAAGGAGCCTGTAGTACTCTTTCCTGTAGACTGGGAGAAGAATCTATTAAAGGGATTTTGCTTATTGATTGTCAGGAACAGACCTTGCTATTTAAATTTTAACAGTTCTCAGCAAGCTTGCAATTCGGAAGCTTATGAATGAGCTAATCCTTCCCAAACCTCTATTTTTTTTTTTTTTTTTCCGTTTTGGGTACAAATCAGAGTGCCCATGGGATGGATTGGATTCATTTGTATTAGTTTTCAGTTTAATCTCTCTTCCTGCCAGATCTTTTATCTTTTAGTAAGAGGGGGAAAAAAGAATAAAGAATTCTGTAGATGCATCCAGAGAACTAAATGTATAGGGTGGATTAATGGGTCCTGTTGTCAAGTCAAACTGGGCAGCAAATCCTACAACTGGAGTTAGGCACTTTCAAGAGCTGTGGAGGCTGAGTGGACAAAAGCAGTCATAAGGGCAGAGGCTGAGAGGGAAGCAGTGAGGGCAGGAAAGGCACCTTCTGGGCCCTCTCTGCCTCTTTCTTCTTGCAATTAACAGCTTCGGTCAGCTGCTTTGAACACTGTCCTTTCGACTTTGTCTTGCTGAAATTGCTGTGGTCACTCTGTACCTGACAGAGAGGTGAGCTGTTTGCTCAGGGGCACCGAGATCTACAGGGACAAAGGGATGAAAAATAAGCTTGTTGAGCACTCAATCAGTTAGGGTACCCACAGGCACTGGGCACCCTCAAATTAGAATAATAAAGGAGGGAGCTTTACAGAGGGAATTTTAGGAAGGTGTGGGTGGAGGGAATCCCCTGGGTCTGGCAGCAGCAGAGCTGGTACCACCTGTGGCTCACAGACACGAGGGGGCTGCAGAGCTGAGAGTGTGCAGAGCTCCCAAGGATGGAGGATGCAGGTAGTCTGAGCCGCCTCCCAGTGAAAAGAAGAGCCCAAACTTCCTCCCCCCCTCCCACTCTTCAGGAGAAGCCTTGGGGTGGGAGCCCTCCCTGGCAGGCAGGTCCTCCAGTGCACAAAGGGTGGGAGTGACTCTGGGAATCAGGTATGTCCAGAGCACAGACCAGGCTTCCTGGGCCGGGCTAGACGCAGCAATGCACATATTCTGATTTCAGCTCATGACAGTCTGAGGAGTTGTTATTTCCCCATCTTTTCACCGTTATAAAGTTTGAATTGTGATAAAATGCATGCAAAATTTATCATCTTCAACTATTTTAAGTGTTCAATTTAGTAGTCTTAAGAATATTCCCATTGTTGTGTAATCATCACCACTGTTCATTTCCAAAATGTGTTCATTATGCAAAACTGATACTCCCCATTGAACACCTAGTCTCCAGCCCCTTCCCCCAGTCTCTGGCAACCACCATTCCACTTAATATGAGCTTGATTACTCTAGGGACCTCGTTTAAGTACATCATACGGGATTTATCTTCTTATGATACAAACCTAGTATCTTCAAGATGCATCCATGTTGTAGCACATGTCAGAACTTCCTTCTTTTTTAAGACTGAGTAACATTCTATTGTATAAATTGGGCAACTTTTGGTTATTCAGTTACCCACCAATGTGATGGGCAATTGAGTTGCTCCTGTCTTTTGGCTATTGTAATGCTCCATGAACATGGGTGAACAAATCATTCTTTGAGACCCTGTTTTTATTTTCTTTGCATATATATATATATATATACACATATATAGATAGATAGATATAGATATAGATATCCAGAAGTAGGATTGCTGGATCATGTGGTAAAGTTCTATTTTTAATTTTTTTTGAGGAATTGCCATTTTTTCTGCAGCAGCTTGCACCATTTCCATTCTTACCAACACTGCACAGGGCTCCAACTTCTCCAAGTCCTCACCAATACTTGTTATTTTGTGCTTTTTTCCCTGTATAACCTTGCAAATGGATGTGAGGTGCTATCATGTTGTGGTTTTGATATGTCCCTCTATTTTCACATAAGAAGCACACACAAAATTGAAGCGTCAGTGGAAGAGCTCATCATCAATTTCGATATCCATGTTTTCTGTACTGCCTTTCAATCAGCAGAATGAAAACTATCTCCACTGAAGCTTAGTTTGGAGAGCCCTAGTTCCCACCAAGAGGTCCAGTGGCAGTGACACTAGGGGAGCCCTTTCATCTTCTGTGCTGACGAGTGGCTCTTTTCTGTAAGGGACCTCCTTAGAAAGCCAGATCACCACAGACTGTTGGAGGCTTACACAAGGGCCTCAAACTCTCAAAGTGACAAGAGAAATTGCTGTGCTTTTCCCATAGCTAGTCAGGGAGGCACACGTGGCTTTTTTTTTTTTTAAAGATTCTTTTTTTTTTTTAAAGATTTATTTATTTATGCACACAAGCACTGGGGCACAGGCCAGAGGTGTGGGGAGTGAGAGGATTCACCACAGAAAGCGGGGAGCAGAACAGGCAGATCAACGGAAACACACTGCTGAGGGCAGCAGCGGGAGAGGCAGGAGAGGTCTGCTGCGCCATGTGGGTCCCCTCCCTGGCCGGCAGCAGGGATCGAACTCGTGCTGCAGTAACTGCGGTTTGCTTTGTAGTGCGTTGCTTAACCCACTGCGCCACCAGGGAGGCCCAATACGTGGCATTTTTAAGGAAACATAAAGTGAGGGGCGCCTCATCAAACTGTAGATTACCCATCACAGCAAATCCACAGCCAAGAACACTGAAATGCCCAGCTGGTGGGGAAGACTACATTCCCAGAAAGCCATTTTTGGAGCAGCTTTATTTGAAATAATTAAAAAGATTCAGTCTTCAAGCCCAACTGGCACCATGCATCAGAGCAGCATAACTTTTTGTTGAGGAATCCACCTCACAGACTCCAACTTGGTGGTAGGTGTCTCGCTGTGGAGGTCAGCGGGGTGCCCTTTGAGAGTCCCCTTTCATTTCAGAGAAGTTTGTGGCTTCTCATTGACCTGGAAGGAACCAGAGTGCATTTCCAGTGAGCTCCGGGCCCAGACTCATAGTCCTCACTGCCAGCCCTTTAGGCTTTGCGGAAGTGGCTGTGAGCCGCACGTGGGGTGTACATGTACTGGCATGGTCTTCACTCCGAGCACTGCCTGATGCCCAAGTGGAACTTCTTATGTCATCGCTTTCTAACCAACTCCAGGGTGAGGAAGGGTGAAGGGATGTTAGCCCCACTTCCCAGGAACAAGACAGAAGGTTTGGTTTCACCCAGACTCTTTCCCCATGTTTTACTTCACTGATAACTTGAAAATACAGTTCAGGCACCATAGCGACTCACTGACAGTGGGTGCTCAACGTCACTGCCAGGGTTTGTTCAAGCCAAGGCCTTGCTCTATGAAATGATCTGGCCAAAAGGCATGTTTAAACTGCAAAACAATCACACGAAGGTGTAGGAGCCCGGCAGAACCTTCTGAAGCCTCATTTGGCTGACAGAATTATTCTCCCACACCTGCCAGAAAGCTGGGTGGAAAGATATTGTGAACTAGCTGTGAATTTCATTACATCTCTCTCCAGCCAAAGCCACTCAGGGTGTGGTGGTGGAACGGACCGCCACGCAGATGGGTTGCGAAATACACAGCCCATCTGTCTTTATCATGCTCATTTCCTCTTTTATTAAAATGTTAATGAATATAGTTTTTATTTATCATTTGGTGACATGTGCAGCATCCTCTTCTGGGAGGCAGATCTGCAATCTGTCTAACCATGTGAGCTGTCAGAGAACTCTTTCCCATCACATATTGAAGACCGGGCTGAGAAATATTTCAGTTCCGTTTGAACTGCCATATGCAGGTTGAACCAAAAATTTCTTTACTTATTGACGGCAGCGTGGGGATAACAGGAGGCACTCTGGACTTGGAGTGGGGACCCGAGTTTAATGCCAGCCTCACTAGTTACCAGCCTCATGAAGCTTGGTTTTCATGTCTGTTACTTTGAAAAAAGTGCTCCATCTCCAAGACCTGCCTTGGTAAGCCAATAAGATGATTTAGGAAAGGCATTTTGTATGCACTTATTTTTTATATCGTGTTTACGTAGGTTTGAATTTGTTTTGCTTATTCTTTCAGACTCTCCATGGAAAGTGCATCTGTCAGACGTTGGCCCCGAGATGACAGGCGTCACCGTACATGGTCTGACCCCAGCTCGCACCTATCAGTTCCGGGTGTGTGCCGTGAATCAAGTGGGCAAGGGCCAGTACAGCACCGAGACGAGCAGGTGCGTGAGCGCCATCCAGCTGTAAGAGGACAGGGAGCAGCTTGAGCCTCAGAGCAAACGGAGGCCTCATGTCAGGTGGAGGAACCTGAACAGAACCATCACCCTCCAGCCCTTGGGGTTACTGGCAAAAAGAGAAAATGCAGTCATGTGCTGGACTAGCTGGGTGTCCTTCGCTCTGAGGGAAGTTTCTTAGACCTCTGTGATGCTCTGGCTGTGCTGATATAAATTATTCCTGATAGCACAGCCCTCAGTGTACATGAAATGCAGAGCATGCCTGTTTCCATGCCCTTTATCCAGCTGAGTGCCGAGAGAGTGGGAGCTGGTACCGCACTGTGACAGTCTTGACAAGTAAACATTTCAGAGTATCGTGAGGAGACTGGATGAGCGCTGGTGTTGCCGTGGATTCCCAAGTGGACCTGATGCTCGCCCATCCCTGGGGTGGCTGCTTCCGAAGCCCACTCAGATGTAACGTGGGAAACGGCCTCATCAGATTCCAACATGCCCACACCCTGCCACCCTGAGCTCCCGTGGGCTTGATTTGTAGAATTGTGGAGATCTAAATGACTTTTTTCAGAATGTGAGAGTTTGAGATGAGGAATATTAAAAGAGCTGAAGAGAATAATTTGGAAGGAGTCTCAGACTGCAGGCCTGTGAGCTGGCTCGCTCAGGCTTGTAATCTGTTAAAGAGTAGCGGTACTGTGGGTTATTCAGACAGAATAAGGTCACCTCCTGTGTCTTCCTTGTTGCTGCCTAACTGATTTCTTATTATGTTGATTTGTTGTAACTATTTCATGCATGTCCTTTCAGTTTGATCAGCTGTGTGTATTGTTTTTCTCATCACTCAATTTCAGTAAACAGATCTAGATTCAGCAAGACAGGAAACATGAATGAGCCACCTTTGTCTCTCCCGATGATCAATATTAACCCTCCCCCTCTTTTATTTTTAGGTTGATGTTACCTGAAGAACCACCCAGTGCCCCCCCTAAAAATATAGTGGCCAGTGGACGGACAAATCAGTCCATCATGGTCCAGTGGCAACCACCCCCAGAAACAGAGCACAACGGGGTGTTGCGTGGGTACATCCTCAGGTAAGTAGGCTGTGATTGGCCACTTATAGATGGTCGTTGTAATGAGTTACATGTCTACTTTGCTGAGGTTGCAAATTCAGATGTGTGTAGGAGCCCAACAACAACCAGGAGAACCAGGGCAACTGTATGTCTTTAGGGAATGGTGGGGACTATGGCAAATTGGAGAACATCGTGAATGTGGACAGCTTTGCAGAGACAGTCCAGGCATGATGTGTACACACAGGAAACTGACATCAGTAGCTGTGTTCTGACAGAAGGGTAGAGTGCGTGTTACCATTTGCGAGCATGGTGTTCTTTTTACTGTCAATCCTTTCCATCTATATAAAATCTTTATCAGGAGCATGTGTTATTAAATATAATATTTAATTAACAATAATACAGTTGATTTAATTATTAAACAGTTTCCACACCAGTGCATTGCTCAGTATTGACAGGTTTTCTAGTGCTTCAATAAATTTTTAAATATTGAAAATAAAATGAAACGTTTTTTAACAACATACAGGCAAAACTCACATATCTATAAGCCAGATGTGGCCCAATGGTGGCCAGTTTGCCATCTCTGCCATCTAAGGTTGGCTTCTAAGCATGTTTTCAGAAATATGCCAGAACTTGTGTGGAGTTGAAAGAAGAAATCTCTTTTGCCACAACTACTGCTCATTTAAAAATTGCACCAAACATGTAATTGCAGTGGTTTGTTGACACAAGTAAAGAGAAAAAAGTAAAAGTACATAAGACAAATTATTAAATTTCTTCAAGTAGGTCGTAGAACTGTGGACAAGTATGTAACCTTACTTCTTAGCAGACTTAGAGGGCAGAAGCATAGACGGAGCCTCCAAATGCCTGGCTTACGCTGAGCGTGTTATCGTTCCAGCTATTTACAGAATGTGATCAAATACGTGGTTATCAAAGGTCTTAAATGGATCAGGTTACGTTCTTAGATAAATGTGAGAAATGATGAGTGACACTTCCTTAACACCATTGTTTTTGTGTACGGAGGGCCACTCATTCCACTATTCATCCACGTTTATCCGTATGCATATAATATTGGCCTGACACAACCATTCACTGCTGCTGTGAACATATGTAACACATGATTTTCCCTCCAGTATGCGAATTGTCCTCAACATAAGGCAGCTGCCTGAAGTGGTTTATTTTTTTTTTTAAAGATTTATTTATTTATGCATACAAGCACTGGGGTACAGGCCAGAGGTGTAGGGGGGTGAGAGGATTCACCACAGAGAGCGGGGAGCAGAACAGGCAGATCAACTGAAGTACACTGCTGAGGGAAGCAGTGGGCACAGCAGGAGAGGTCTGCTGCGCCATGTGGGTCCCCTCTCTGACCGGCAGCAGGGATCATGCTGCAGTGGCTGCGGTTTGCTTCATAGTGCGTTGCTTAACCCACTGCGCCACCAGGGAGGCCCTGCCTGAAGTGGTTTAAAGGCTCTGTCCCCAGGACTACATGAAGGACTGGAGAACTGGAACTAGCACTCATGTCCCCAGCTGTCCTTCCCCTTTTTAAAGAAAGACACAGGGGAGCCTACTATGTATCCCCTGGGCTGTGCATCCTGTGGATGCTTCTGGACAGTTCTCAGTTCTCCAGAAAATAGCCCTGCACTCCACGGCTTGAAGGCTAAGGCGCCCCATCAGCTCCCCACACCTGGCTGCTTGCTCCAACTGCAGCTCTTGTTCCAGGCTCATCTGTTAGTGGCAGCACTGGACCCACCCCTCACAAGCTTCCTCATCCTGACTGCCTCTGTCTTTTTCAGCACATGAAGGAATAGCTTCCTTAGGCTCCAGCTGTCAAGTAGACTTTAAAAGTCAGCCCACAGAACTGGGCTCAGGGCGTGGAGTTTAATAATAAAATCTCTCTGATGTTACAAGTTCCCATCAGAGGCTGCGTTATTTCTCTATTTTGTGGGATTATGACTGTTAAAAGGATTTTCCATGGCGGTGTCAGTGGAGTCAAGTTCTGGAAAAGAGGGCATCTGTATTTGTAGGGGCTTAAGTCAAAAAAGCCCTAAAATGAGGGTATACTACCCAAGGCCTGTGAATATCAAAGTTTTCAGAAATTAAAGACCCATGCCAAAATGAATTTGCTTGGAAACATTTCCGAATAATCCTCTGGTCTGCAAATCAGCTCTGTTTGCAAGCTTGTTTCCTCCAGGGCACGAGTCTCTGTGTCAGATCTGCAGCACAATCCAGGGAAGAGCAAAATGGAAATAAATCACCATTGTGGCTCCAGCCATAAGAAGTAGTTAGGATGCGTGCGCAGTAATAAAATATTTATAATAATGGCCAGGGTGTTTCTTTGAGAGGAGCATAGGGGTTATGTCCTTTAAAAACATTCTCCTGTTTATTTCCATATAAAAAATCATCTTGTTCTGTCTGAGATGGTCTCCTGGGCAACGCAGCCTACCAGTCAGAGGACGATGCCCTGCTCTTCCGTTATTAATTGTGACCTTCCCAGACATCCTGTGAATATTCCAAACACATCCTGAACCACTGGTCTGCATGGACCAAGCTGACATTTGTGCAGGGGAGAGAAGCGCATTTCCAAGACATGGCATCTGCGGTGTATTTTGCAGCATCACACACGGAGGGGCCCAGGTTGCAGAGATGGTGGCGCACCCAGGCTTAGTTTAGAACCACTAGAGGTTTCTCTTAACATGCTTCCTCAAAGAGCAGCGTTTCCAAAAGAAGAAATATTGAGGGGCCCCTCTACACTGCTAGTTCCCTTTTGCATCTGCTGTTTTCATTCTGTTCTTGAGACAGCCCTGTGAAATGTCCCAGTGTCATCTTGGGAGTGGAAACCAGAGCTGGGAGAAGGGAAGCGTTTGCCTGAGACTCTTCAGGGCACACATCCTCTCCCCAGCCTCTGGAACTCTGACTTTCTTTTCCCTGGAATGTGGGTGTGTGGCAATAGCTCGATGCATGAGAGCTCGTAGCCTCTCGTGCCCAGTTTGTGCCTCTTGGTTGCAAGTTGCCTCAGACACCACCCACATGGCAGGGTACTCTGGGATGTGGTATGGGTGTGGAGCCTAGTTTTGCCATTTTTCCGATGGCTGTCCAATTATCTCAGTGCCATTCATTCTAATAATTCTTGTTTTGTGAATGGAGACTTACTTAGTGGAAATATCTGTCACGTAGGTTGTTCCATACCAAGCCATTCTCCTTGTTGTCCACCACCTTGAAGACCATCATGGTGTAACAAACTTGCCCACTCTTGCACTTGCCTGGTGCAGGCCATTCAGTAAAGGAACTCCACTTCTGTCGATAGCACAAACTGATGGGGTATGTAGCAAAGGAGTGGTTTGATTCATGAACTTTGATTTTTGCCCACTCTCTATTTCTTGTGCCTCCTGCTAAGCAGCAGAACTGCCAAGCTGCTTGCTCCATCCAGGCAAGAGGCAGGAGGAAGCCTCGGACCTTCTTGCTATTCAAGTGCTGTCAGTTCTTGATCATTTGTTTGTCCTATCAAACAGGCCTCGCCAAGTACAAATGGTCTGTCGCAAGGGGGACTGAAAAACGACTCTCAGAAAATCCTGATTTTCATGAGAGCCTTTTACTGCCATTTCTGTGCTTCCCTGGTGCATTTCAGTCATCGTTCTCTTTGGAGAGGTGTTTTCCATTTAAAGGCCTGAATTTCTTCTGTTTTGGATGGTGCAGTCTTACTGTTGCTCTGGTCTGCCGCCTCACTCATGCCATCCCCTCCGAGCCCAGGTGCCTCTGCGTGGTGCCTGACGGGGGAACCTCAGATGACTTCTGGGAGGAGCTCGCAGCTCCCAGGCTCCTAGGAAGAATAAAGGCTGTCCCATGGCCTCTCTGATCTTGTGTCCTCCGACTCATCCTCCCCCTTTCCCACTTAACATAAAAACACAAAGCCTGTGCCTCCCCGGCGCTGCAAAGTATTAAGGTGCAGCACTATAAAGCTGTCCGCAGCCACTGCAGCGTGAGTTCGATCCCTGGCCAGGGAGTCAATCCACAATGTGCAGCAGACCTCTCCTGTCTCTCCCGCTGCTCCCCTCAGCAGTGTATTTCAGTAGATCTGCCTGTTTTGCTCCCCACTGTCTCTGGTGAATCCTCTCACCCCTGGCACCTCTGGCATACACGCCAGCTCTTGTATGCATAAATAAATAAAACTTTAAAAAACAACAAAACACAAAGCCACATGCTTCTGGATGCTGTGTGATGACTGGAAATAACTCCCTCTGTACATACCCCTCACTTTGGCTAGGAGGACTGATTTACTTCTATTAACAGAATAATGGAGAAACATTTGCTAATCAAAATAATGCTAAAAAAGTCCTTTCATAGTGCAAATAGTAATTTCCTAATTTATGCATTTTGCATTTTCTAAGTCCAGAGCCGTGCATGTCACCTGAAAAATAAATGCAACTTTGAATTTCTGCCATTGTACTAAAGAATACATCACACAAGCACCCTCAGTGGTCCCCTAAAAAGCAGTTTGTCATACTTAGCACTGGGCTAGCATTTGTGGGGTGTGTACACCTTTTAAAGTCACTTCTTCTGGTTCTGGGACTATAATTCTGAAATGGAAACCAAACTGGAAGCCCAACCCACAGAGGCTGAGGGCAGCGCTGCCTGCTCCGCTGTTCGTGGCCACATCAGAGCCTCAGGAGGAAACTGTTGTTCAAACTGATTTATAGCAAGACCCCCGTGGAAAACATGTCTGGAATTTTTGGTACTAAGTCACTGTACTCCCTCGACAAGTTGCACTTAAAAAGCTATAATTTTTCCTTAACCATAGTGTAGTGGAAATGTCAGTTCTGTTTTGCCCAGAGTTTATAATCACTGTGAGATTAGATTATACATTTTTTCCATCAGTGAATTGGGAAGTAGTGTTGTCAGGGCTGACCTCTCAGCTTTACTCTCATCTATTTGCTTCTGCTTTCCTCTAGCCATGCACAATAACCAAGGGTAAAACCAATTCCTGGTTCAAGTCGTTTCTCTACATTCTGACACAGGTACCGCCTGGCTGGCCTACCTGGAGAATATCAGCAGAGGAACATCACCAGCCCAGAAGTGAACTACTGCTTAGTGACAGAGCTGATTATCTGGACGCAGTATGAAATACAGGTGGCAGCTTACAACGGGGCAGGACTGGGTGTCTTCAGCAGGGCCGTGACCGAGTATACCTTGCAAGGAGGTGAGCTTCCTTCCCTGAAAGATTGCACTCTTTGTTAGCGAGCAGGGTCTGCAAACTTGGGGGCATGTTAAACTAGAGGAGTTGGTCCTACAGGAATCATTTAAAAAGAAATTCAGTACATATATAATACAATCTCTGGACATATTCTGAAATATAACAATACTGTGTAAGGGAAACCAATAATATTCTAACTGCTTTCTCCTAGTTAATAAGGACAGGCGGTATCTAGACACTTCCTTTAACTAGTCCGCTTATTCTTGAAAAATTCTGTGGAACTGACTTTTTCTCTATGGCACGATGATGTATTATGCAGGAAAGCTGGCTTCAGAATCCTATGCGATGCTGTGGTTTTTTTCAAAGATGATGATTATTTAGAATTTTGGTTTTAGAGATGAAATTTAAGTGTTGGTGATGGACTTTGCAACGTCGTACCTTTTGGAGGGTTTTCTTTTTCTGTTACACATGCAAACAACTTAGTAGGTTAATAAAAATTCCTCCCCTCTCCCTCCCCCTAAAAAGTGGCCAGGCAGAATATCTTATAGCCACTGTTTCTTACAAATATGTACTAAGCTCAACCCTGTCATTTTAAGACTCTGCAGCTTCTAATTCCACCACGGTTTTCTGATGGATTCAGGTCTCGGCCTCAGGAAGAGGTGGGCATTCAGAAACACTCTCCGTGCCTGAATTTCATTGTTATTGCTGTTAGCAGTAATAAATAGACCCTCTCTTGATGCAACGCCTGTGTCCTACAGTAGCCCAAATCCTTGCCCAAGGAAGCAATTTTCCCACAAAATCTAAAATCCTTTTTCATTCAGCAATTTGTACCCTCTCCTGACTCACAGGTGTGGTTTTATTTGCTTAGGCATTTTTATTGCTACCAGACCTTGACCTTTTTCAAATGATAAGGTTTCTAACTGCCCACTTCTCTCCCCAAATCATGCCTGAGACCTAATGTTCCTTGATATTACATGCTGTTATTATCATCCCTTATTGATTGGCTGTCTGTTATCATCCGTAAGTCCATAAATCCTCCTTTATAAATTAAGTGCAGTCAGCTCTGCTTTCACAGTGACTAGCAGAAATATTTAAAATGCAAGACAACCAGGAAGGACCTGTTCATCTGCAAGTAATTCCTGATTACTCATTGGAAAATGAAAATAGCTGAAAACCTGGACAATTAATGTTTGCTTTAATTAGTCTATTTAATAAAATAACAATAAATTTGGAAGCACTTAAAATGACGAATACTGCTATTAATAATCTCCTATTACTACTAACTGCGACTGCCTCATTTTATTACCGGTGCGTTTGAGTTCTGTGCAGGGCAGAAGGAAGCAGATCTCAACCTAATGGAGAAAGGCTTTGAGGCTTGAGAATTTGGCTTTTATTCCATTGGTGTTGGGGAGCCATAAAAGGTTTAAGAGCTGTAAGTGACATGCTCGAAATGCCATGTTAGGATGATAAAGCTGTCGGGATGTGCAGACAGAGTAGGAGGGAAGTGGAGAACTCCAGAGACAAAAGAACAGTCGTTTGCATTGAAGTAATGAATCCCTCCAACTCTGATGCTAGCAGTGAGAGGACAGGAGGTAATGTATTTAGTGCCTTAATGTTTTCAAAATGGGTTGAACCCAATGCCTCTTGTGTGTCTTCAGCACCCTGTCCAAGGAGTGTGCTGAGTCCCACTGCTTCTCCCCCACTGCTTCCTGCACGGCAGCACAGGGATGAGACAGGTGACCCTCCTTCAAGTCGTTTGCAGTTTCCGGCATAGAACGGGTTCTATTTCAGTCATTTATGCCTAGAGAGTTTTATTTCAGTCATTTTTGCATAAAGAGACCAGACATAAGCCAGCTCCAGTTCAGCTGCTCTGAAATTGCATGGTTCACAAATGGCAGAGCCACCACTGGAACCCAGTCTTTGGAGTCAATACCACTGTTTTCTGGATACATTAGCAACCTCTCACGTCCTCAGGAATTGAGATGATACTTCCCCATTCGGGTGGATGGGGCCACCCGGACTGTCCTGTGGAGTGTAGAACTCAGGCAGAGGTGGCGGCTGTATGGGAGGGCCCTCACCTCTATCTATGTAAAAGAATCTTCCGGATGGAGAGACTTATTACGGAGTACACTTTGGCTATGTGAAAGGATTTGTTCTCAAGTGGGTGAGAATCTGACCTCAGTTAGCATTTTGTGCAAATACTGGTTCATAATAGCTCTCTCTCTCTCAACTATTTATGAGCAAACGTTTCTGAAAATGCCACATGTGCAGATTGCCCATCTCAGCTTCTGTAACTGGGTTGTCTGCTTTGCCTGGGAGCTTGAGGGCTGGTGCTGGAGTTTAGAGCCCCCACCCCATGGGTCTCGGGGGCAGTCAGTGTACTGGCTATGATTCACGTCTTCGCTCACTCCAGATACTTCTTTTCTGTCTTCTTGGAGAGGTCCTTGTATGTGCTCAGTGATAGCCTTCAGCTCTCCTCCTCACCTCGGTGTGGGCTCAGGAACAGTGTGTTTAGTCTCAAAGAGAGAACATGGAAGTGGTCCTGGAAAGTCAAGCTAGGCCTGATTCTTAATATTGATATTTACTATTTATCTGCCTTCAAGAAACACACTTAACGTTTCTGAGCTGACATTTTTTCATTTGTCAAACTGAGATATTCATACCTGCCCCTGAATACTTTAAGGGCAGTTGTGAAGAGAAAATGAGACAATACATGTTCCCACTTCAGAGGCCTTTTTTCTAGATGCTTCATCTGCCTCTAATTTCTACTTATAGCTCACAAAATGTCTGCCAGAGGAGCTGCACACATGGTCATCTGTGGATACGCTTCTGTTCATTGTTGAGGAAGGAAGGGGAATGGACGTGGAGGGCAGACCTCACTTTCTGTGTAGATGCCAACTGAAGAGTCAAACCCAGGACACAAAAAATTTCTAGTTATAACATTGTGCAACAGTCTGTCATATGTCTTGCCACGTCCAGCTCACCTCATGAGTCCAGTATCTCTGGATCCCTCAACCTCAGACCTCAAGTTCGGTGCATCTGTCTTGGCAAAAACTGGACCTGCTTGTTTGTACTGGGAACTCCTCATGGTGTCTTGAGTTTCCACCGCTCTCAGCACCGATTGTTGAGAAGCCTGGAGGCCCAAGTTGGTCCTTGAAGCTGAAGAGGGAATCATTAAAATACCTCTATATTAACAGAAAAAGAGTAACTCATAAAGCTAATTACTTGTCAGCCTAACTTGGAAAACATAATATACAGTCTGGAGAGACCAGGGATGGAAATATTTGGCCTCAGGAAGAGTAAAGCACAGTCCAACCAACCTAATTTTGCCTTTTCCATTCAGCCAGTGGCAAGGTTGATGTATCGGGGAAAATGATACGTAATTTATCTTGATTTAAAAAGGCTCTTAGGATTTGGAGAAAGCTGTTGTGGCTCCTACTCCATTAGGGGGTGTGTGACGTGTTTCATTGTGGTTCTCACAGAATTTACGAAGGGTGCAGAGGCCTGGTGTCAAGTTCTTGGCATTAGGGTGTAAACAGAAAAGCAGGAAGGCCCTTTGCCCGGGCAGAGAGGGAGTGCCTGGTGCTTCTGGAGCTCACATTTTCCCTCTCTATGTATTCTCGTCAAGGAAGCTCCTGAAGGAAGATAAGCAAGTTGTTCCTGCTTATCTAGAGTTTAACACAGTGGAACACTGATCCCTGAAGAGATCTGAACCTACTGTTCACCTGTCACAAATTCCGTTTTTCTTTCCAATTCCATTATATTAGAAACATAGTAAACATCTGGTAGGTAAGCATGTCTACGTGGGCTCTTTGTGGTCCTCAGCATGGATGAATACCTTGGATATTCAGATTATTTAATGTCAACTTTCTAGCTTCTCTGACTTTGCATGACCCCTTCATAGTCCGTCTACTACTAGCTTGTCCACTATGTCCGCTTAATAAGTTCTATTAGCAGTGCCTTCCTGACCTTTCCTGCTCTTGGCATTTTTAAATACAAATATGCACTTTTGGATTGAGCAGCAAAACTTGAATAGGTTCCGGCCAAAAGAACTTTCCAAGAGGAGAGAGGAAAGGTCTCTCTGTCATGGCAGCCATGACCTGGAATCCCAATGTACTTAGAAACCCTTGTCAGATTTCCATTGTGATTACCCAAACTGAAATGGAAAATGATTTAAATTTACTGGAGAATTTCTTTCAAATGCCTCTGGAAATCAATATGCTTTTGGTTTCAAGTGGGAAAAGTCATAGAGTAAAAGTTCTGCATAACTAAATGCCCAGTGTAATTACAAGCATTTTTCTTACTGCCAATGTCTACTTCAGCTCGTTTCTAATCACTTTGTCTGTGAGGGAAGTGCTGTCGTCATCGGAAGCAATCAGCAGTGCAGATTCCACACAGATTCAGTGTTTGACTCCCACATTCAGTTTTTTTTTTTAAATTGCTTAACCATGAAACAATCATGAAGAAATAATGTGAGCATGAAGTTCTCAGGTGAGCCTAGGTGTGGAGTCCTCTACTCTATTAGAATATAAAATGTCACAGATGAGGCTTACATCTCCCAGCAAGCCAGTGCAAATATAGAGAACGTCTTAAACGCACCCATTAATATGCAGATGTTGGTTTTTCTATAAAGGGTCCAAGACAAATTATACTATAAATCATCATTTTGAGCACATCATGATTTTATTTTTTCCTGGTTTTATTTCTTTATCATTTTTCTTCTTGTAGCAGGTATTTTTTTTTTTGCTCTATAATGATTAATTCTGGGTTCAGAACATTACCTTCTAATGAAAGAGAAATATTTCACATTTAAAAAGAAATGGAAAAAACATTTGGTTATCCACATTTCTAAAACATTAGTAAAAGCTCCTAAATGTTCACTTGGGCTTTGAAAGGTTTTCTAAAATAAGGATTATAAATGAACTCTGTTTGCAAACTCCATTCTTATCTCCTCTTGGGAAATTCTCAATGTGGCATAAATGACATTGCACAAAAGATTTGTTTCTCAATCCTTAAGACTTCCTAGGTCTCAGACTGCACCTACAGAATTGGATAATGTTCCAAATTCTCTCAGAATCACCTAAAACACTAAGTAAGTACTGAATGAAATAATATAGATGTTCCATTAGGTATGGACTTAATTTGGTCTTTTAGAACTTTCAGGAAAGAAAAGGATATGAACTAGCATTTTACTGGAAAGCTTTGTCTAGCAGTCTGCACTGTCACATGCTATGCAGTTACACTCATCACCTTACTTCCTTCATCCCTAGCTATGGGGTGGAATAAGTATCATTGCCCCTGTTTTACAGAGGAAAACAGATGATAAGAGAAGAAATTAATTTCCTAGGATCACATAGCTAGAAAATGCTAGATTTATGGTTTTCTTTTTCATTCAGCATATTTCAAACATGGGCAAAAATTACTGTCAGATTTTCACTGTAGCTTGCATGTGAAATAGGAAAGAAGTGAAGTCTCTCCTTACCTATGTTCACATGGTAGGTGATACAGCAGTCTGAACCTTTTTTTTATAATTCACAGTAAGAAAACTTATTTTGAACCCCAGTGCATGCATGCACACACGCACACACACACCTGAAACAAAAGCTTCATAGAATAGCTTTTATTCTTGCAGTGTGTGATGTGATATTTTCTATTCCACCATTTCAATCCAATCTTTCAAAAATGCTAACAGGACTATGACTACTACATTGGTTTCTTGGTCTGTGCATTTGTGACTTGAAAATATTCCTGAATTTGAAGAATATAGGGAGGGTATTTGCTTGGATTCATCTGGCATACCTTTCACAAAAGGTTCCACTGCCTATAGAATCCATCAGGGTCAGGGTTGAAGAAGGCTTCCCAAGAGAATTACTGAAGCCAACAGTAATACTAAATGGGGGCCAGGCTGGGGATATCACAAAGCTAACATTTGGGGGTTGGAAAAGGTAACATGGTTGAAACCAAACTGAAAGATAAAACATATAAACCAAAATGATTCATATAAGCAATCATGTGACCATGTAAAGGGGACAAGAATTATATGAACAGACTCGGGGTGGGGGGGGGCGGAGGGAGGTGGTTGAGTTCCAATCCAAGGAGAGCCAAGACCATAACCTTAATCTCTACCTATAGATGACAAATTTTCAAACCAATCAGATCATAATATCACAGTGTCCCATTTTGGCCAGCAGCCACTTCAGGCACTGAGGCAACTCCATGTGCCTTACCATGGAGGTGATGAGAGAATTGAGGCTTCTCAGAAGGAACTGAGCAGGATGGGCAGTACCTATAAATCCTATTGTATGGAAAAAATGGAAGAGAAACAGGATGGTTATTTGACCTATAATAGTAAACCCTAGCTGGATATTTTTTAGGATTTTCAAATAATCTAACAACTATGTACAAGAAAGAATTTACCCAGGAAACAGATGAATTGATGATAGAAATTACAGAAAGAAAGGTTTAGGTTTAACATAAGGAAAGCCCCTTTTACAGTGTATATCAGATTTTCAAGTTGATTTACAAGACGTGAAAACTGTCTGAGAAGTTATGCCAGTGATAGCTGAGTGGCCACCTTCTGGGTCTCTGTAGGCAGAAATTCGATGGTGAATGACATGACCTAGGAGGGTCCCTGCAGTTCTCTCTTCTCCAGCCTGCAGAACTATCTGGACATCATCAAAGGATCATTTGTGTGACCTTTGCCTCAGTGCTTCCTAGAAGAAGCTTTCTTCATAAAACTCTGGTTTGTTCTGATTCTACAGAACAAAACCATGATATTGAATTGAGTATCAATGCCCTGGCACATGCTCAGGTTATAATACCCTTTCTGTTGCATTTTCACCTGGAAATTCCTACTTAAACATTTGGTGCAGGAACTTTCTCCTCACAAGGTCTTCCCTAAGGTAATCCATGCAGACTTTCATTTTAGCACATATTACGTAGAATTACTGTCTGCTTCCCCAACTAGACTTTGCGGTCCATAAGGCAGAGACCTCCACCTAGATTCACACATAAACACAAAGAAAGGACCTAGCTGGATAGCAGGAAGCTCCTATATATTATAAATGTATAGGTTTAAGCATGCATACATGTTTAATTGTACATTCATACATTCATCTATGCGTATATATATATGTAAGTGCACATCCAAACATGTCTACACATATAAATGTGTCTCTGTGCATAGACATATACATAAACATAGCTTTATGTGTACATGCACACTCACAATTATGTATATTGATGCATGAATGCATGTGTGCATATACATGCAATATACCTGTAACCAGAACATAGACATGTGTACCTTGTTACCAGAGATAAAAGTGGCTTCTCCAAATGTAAATAAAACTCTGAAACCAAGTAGGAAGTATTCTGGTAAATTATAATACATATAAATTGAATTAGGACATTTTACTATATCATCATTCTGTAGTCTTATAGTATTTCTAAGGAAAACAGGAAATAAAAAGTCTACAGTCTAATTGCAGTATTGCTCAGAATAGAAAACTATTAGATTGCATTTTAAAAGGAGAAGACTTAAGGTTTTTGTAAATGTATTAATATGTGTGTGCATGTATACATATGTATGTATATAAACATTAGAGCTAAAATAAAAAGCTTCCTGATTTCAGAACATCTGTCTGGAAAGAAAATATGGTGAGGCACACACACACATACACAGAGATATATCAATAACATATATATAATTTTAACATATTTATGTATATATACATAATGTGACAGAACTGAAGCCAAAGTTACTGATTATATAAATAAATGTAATGTACTTAAATTAGCTTATTAGAAAAAAGGTTCCAAGATGGGCTAACAGAGCAATACCTAGTACTATGCTGTAACAAAGAAATTTATAAAAGATTGAGATTCAGAAAGGTATGAAGTAAAAGGATGGGCAGAAATACACAGACAGATATAAATAAAAAGACAATAGCATCAGAATCTTGATATCTGACCAGTATAACCTATCTGAAAATAAATCATTTTAAAAGGGAAAGGAGAAAATTTTATAAGGCTAGAAGTTGCAATTCATAATGAAGAAATAACAGTCAACATTTATGTGTGTAGCTACCTAGTAACAACTTTCATAAAGCAGAAACTATAGGAGAAACAAATGAAAGGAGACATTAATATGCCTCTCTCAATCTAAGACAAATATAAACAAAAAGTAAAATCAGTAAAAGTGTAGAATACCTAAACAACACAATGAATAATGTAGAATTTATATACCAAGTCTGGACCCTGGTAATAAAGAATACACCTTCACAGTGCACAAGAAACATTTATAAGAATTGCTCATGCCTTAGGACACAAAACATCCCAAACAATTCCAAAGAATGTGAAGATATATCAAAGCAGAAGGTTACAAACTAGTTTCACTTTCTGCATATTGATGCCAAAAAAAATCAAACAAAATCCATCAGCACATGAAAAAATAATAGCTCATATCCATATTCCAAAATGCAGTCTTGACATTTGCCAGTACAGAAAAGTCCTCCATAGTAAAAATGTATAATAAATAGAAATAGGTAAACCATGTCTGTATCCTGAACCCCAACTCCATTTTCTCAGTGGACGAGTTCTGCAAAATGTCCCTACTATGTTCCAAAGTTCTACTGTCTTTTCCTATAAATGTGTACTCCCAAACAGTAGACAAATGAAAGTAATGAGAGACATCAGGCCTGAAAAGGAAGTGAAAGAACTATCTGTACTTTTAGACAATAAGATTTATTATCTGGAAACTCCAAAAGAGTCAATGAAAGAGCTACTATAAACAAGAGGACTTATGAAACTAACAAGTTATAAAATCAGCATGTAAAAACAACTGACTTCACAGAAAGAAGTTATGTCAGAGAGAAGCTGTTTACAGTAGCAGAATAACATTAGAATAAAATAGAAAAGGAGAAAGAAAGAAAACAAACCTGGAGATAAACTTAAGAAGTCACCAAAACCTGTGAAGAAAACTGAAGATGTTCCGAGGCATCATAAAAGTAGGCATAAACAAATGGATGTACATACTGTGTGCTTGCGTAAGAAGACTTACTGACACCATGATGCTAGTAATCCCTATATTAGTTTACAAATGTCTGATGATTGAAGTAAAAATAGTCTCAGATTTTTTTCTGGACCTAGGAAAGTTGATTTTAAAAGAACAAATAAGCAAGGGAACCCTAAAAGAGAAGCAAAGAGTGACGTAACCCTTTAGGTGTTAAAACATATTGTAAAATTCTATAATTAAAACAGTGAGGTCATTCCATTTCTAGTAGACTGAGGAACCTCCATACAGCAATCCCGCTCCTAGGAATCTACCCAAAGGACACAAAAACACTGATCCAAAAGAGCACCTGTACTCCTATGTTTATCGCAGCACTATTTGTAATTGCTAAGACCTGAAAACAACCCAAAAGCCCAAAAGTAGACGACTGGATCAAGAAGATGTGGTACATATACACAATGGAATATTATTCAGCAATCAGAAACGAGAAACTAGGGACATTTGAAGAAACATGGATGGAACTAGAAGGAATTATACTCAGTGAAACAAGTCAGAAGGCAAGAGAAAAATATCGGATGGCTTCA